>CM026387.1:98738923-98808751 GCA_014843695.1 Archivesica marissinica | reverse complement strand
ATACCGCTGTATGTAGAGGAGAATGGATCTATTACCGCTGTGTGTAGTGGAGAATGGATCTATACCGCTGTGTGTAGAGGAGAATGGATCTATACCGCTGTGTGTAGTGGAGAATGGATCTATACCGCTGTGTGTAGTGGAGAATGGATCTATACCGCTGTGTGTAGTGGAGAATGGATCTATACCGCTGTGTGTAGTGGAGAATGGATCTATACCGCTGTGTGTAGTGGAGAATGGATCTATACCGCTGTGTGTAGTGGAGAATGGATCTATACCGCTGTGTGTAGTGGAGAATGGATCTATACTGCTGTGTGTAGAGGAGAATGGATCTATACCGCTGTGTGTAGTGGAGAATGGATCTATACCGCTGTGTGTAGAGGAGAATGGATCTTTGTGTGTAGTGGAGAATGGATCTATACCGCTGTGTGTAGTGGAGAATGGATCTATACCGCTGTGTGTAGTGGAGAATGGATCTATACCACTGTGTGTAGTGGAGAATGGATCTATACTACTGTGTGTAGTGGAGAATGGATCTATACCGCTGTGTGTAGTGGAGAATGGATCTATACCGCTGCGTGTAGTGGAGAATGGATCTATACCGCTGTGTGTAGTGGAGAATGGATCTATACCGCTGTGTGTAGAGGAGAATGGATCTATACCGCTGTGTGTAGTGGAGAATGGATCTATACCGCTGTGTGTAGAGGAGAATGGATCTATACCGCTGTGTGTAGTGGAGAATGGATCTATACCGCTGTGTGTAGTGGAGAATGGATCTATACCGCTGTGTGTAGTGGAGAATGGATCTATACCGCTGTGTGTAGTGGAGAATGGATCTATACCGCTGTGTGTAGTGGAGAATGGATCTATACCGCTGTGTGTAGTGGAGAATGGATCTATACCGCTGTGTGTAGTGGAGAATGGATCTATACTGCTGTGTGTAGAGGAGAATGGATCTATACCGCTGTGTGTAGAGGAGAATGGATCTATACCGCTGTGTGTAGTGGAGAATGGATCTATACCGCTGTGTGTAGTGGAGAATGGATCTATACCACTGTGTGTAGTGGAGAATGGATCTATACCGCTGTGTGTAGTGGAGAATGGATCTATACCGCTGTGTGTAGAGGAGAATGGATCTATACCGCTGTGTGTAGTGGAGAATGGATCTATACCGCTGTGTGTAGTGGAGAATGGATCTATACCGCTGTGTGTAGTGGAGAATGGATCTATACCGCTGTGTGTAGTGGAGAATGGATCTATACCGCTGTGTGTAGTGGAGAATGGATCTATACCGCTGTGTGTAGTGGAGAATGGATCTATACCGCTGTGTGTAGTGGAGAATGGATCTATACCGCTGTGTGTAGTGGAGAATGGATCTATACCGCTGTGTGTAGTGGAGAATGGATCTATACCGCTGTGTGTAGTGGAGAATGGATCTATACCGCTGTGTGTAGTGGAGAATGGATCTATACCGCTGTGTGTAGTGGAGAATGGATCTATACCGCTGTGTGTAGTGGAGAATGGATCTATACCGCTGTGTGTAGTGGAGAATGGATCTATACCGCTGTGTGTAGTGGAGAATGGATCTATACCGCTGGTGTAGTGGAGAATGAACCCTGTGTGTAGTGGAGAATGGATCTATACCGCTGTGTGTAGGGAGAATGGATCTTGCTGTGTGTAGTGGAGAATGGATCTATACCGCTGTGTGTAGTGGAGAATGGATCTATACCGCTGTGTGTAGTGGAGAATGGATCTATACCGCTGTGTGTAGTGGAGAATGGATCTATACTGCTGTGTGTAGTGGAGAATGGATCTATACCGCTGTGTGTAGTGGAGAATGGATCTATACCGCTGTGTGTAGTGGAGAATGGATCTATACCGCTGTGTGTAGTGGAGAATGGATCTATACCGCTGTGTGTAGAGGAGAATGGATCTATACCGCTGTGTGTAGTGGAGAATGGATCTATACCGCTGTGTGTAGTGGAGAATGGATCTATACCGCTGTGTGTAGTGGAGAATGGATCTATACCGCTGTGTGTAGTGGAGAATGGATCTATACCGCTGTGTGTAGAGGAGAATGGATCTATACCGCTGTGTGTAGTGGAGAATGGATCTATACCGCTGTGTGTAGTGGAGAATGGATCTATACCGCTGTGTGTAGTGGAGAATGGATCTATACCGCTGTGTGTAGTGGAGAATGGATCTATACCGCAGTGTGTAGTGGAGAATGGATCTATACCGCTGTGTGTAGTGGAGAATGGATCTATACCGCTGTTTGTAGTGGATAATGGATCTATACCACTGTGTGTAGTGGAGAATGGATCTATACAACTGTGTGTAGTGGAGAATGGATCTATACCGCTGTATGTAGAGGAGAATGGATCTATTACCGCTGTGTGTAGTGGAGAATGGATCTATTACCACTGTGTGTAGAGGAGAATGGATCTATACCGCTGTGTGTAGTGGAGAATGGATCTATACCGCTGCGTGTAGTGGAGAATGGATATATTACCGCTGCGTGTAGTGGAGAATGGATCTATACTGCTGTATGTAGAGGAGAATGGATCTATTACCTCTGTGTGTAGTGGAGAATGGATCTATACCGCTGTGTGTAGAGGAGAATGGATCTTTGTGTGTAGTGGAGAATAGATCTATACCGCTGTGTGTAGTGGAGAATGGATCTATACCGCTGTGTGTAGTGGAGAATGGATCTATTCCACTGTGTGTAGTGGAGAATGGATCTATACTACTGTGTGTAATGGAGAATGGATCTACACCGCTGCGTGTAGTGGAGAATGGATCTATACCGCTGCGTGTAGTGGAGAATGGATCTATACCTCTGTGTGTAGTGGAGAATGGATCTATTACCGCTGTGTGTAGAGGAGAATGGATCTATACCGCTGTGTGTAATGGAGAATGGATCTATACTGCTGTGTGTAGAGGAGAATGGATCTATACCGCTGTGTGTAGTGGAGAATGGATCTATACCGCTGTGTGTAGTGGAGAATGGATCTATACCGCTGTGTGTAGAGGAGAATGGATCTATACCGCTGTATTTAGTGGAGAATGGATCTGTATTGCTGTCTGTAGTGGAGAATGGATCTATACTGCTGTGTGTAGAGGAGAATGGATCTATACCGCTGTGTGTAGAGGAGAATGGATCTATACCACTGTGTGTAGTGGAGAATGGATCTATACCGCTGTGTGTAGAGGAGAATGGATCTATACCGATGTGTGTAGTGGAGAATGGATCTATACCGCTGTGTGTAGTGGAGAATGGATCTATACCGCTGTGTGTAGTGGAGAATGGATCTATACCGCAGTGTGTAGTGGAGAATGGATCTATACCGCTGTCTGTAGTGGAGAATGGATCTATACTGCTGTGTGTAGAGGAGAATGGATCTAAACCGCTGTGTGTATAGGAGAATGGCTCTATACCACAGTGTGTAGTGGAGAATGGATCTATACCGCTGTGTGTAGGGGAGAATGGATCTATACCGCTGTGTGTAGAGGAGAATGGATCTATACCGCTGTGTGTAGTGGAGAATGGATCTATACCGCTGTGTGTAGTGGAGAATGGATCTATACCGCTGTGTGTAGAGGAGAATGGATCTATACCCCTGTGTGTAGAGGAGAATGGATCTATACCGCTGTGTGTAGTGGAGAATGGATCTATACCGCTGTGTGTAGTGGAGAATGGATCTATACCGCTGTGTGTAGTGGAGAATGGATCTATACTGCAGTGTGTAGTGGAGAATGGATCTATACCGCAGTGTGTAGTGGAGAATGGATCTATACCGCTGTGTGTAGTGGAGAATGGATCTATACCGCTGTGTGTAGTGGAGAATGGATCTATACCGCTGTGTGTAGTGGAGAATGGATCTATACTGCTGTATGTAGAGGAGAATGGATCTATACCGCTGTGTGTAGTGGAGAATGGATCTATTACCGCTGTGTGTAGAGGAGAATGGATCTTTGTGTGTAGTGGAGAATGGATCTATACCGCTGTGTGTAGTGGAGAATGGATCTATACCGCTGTGTGTAGTGGAGAATGGATCTATACCGCTGTGTGTAGTGGAGAATGGATCTATACCGCTGTGTGTAGTGGAGAATGGATCTATACCGCTGTGTGTAGTGGAGAATGGATCTATACCGCTGTGTGTAGTGGAGAATGGATCTATACCGCTGTGTGTAGTGGAGAATGGATCTATACCGCTGTGTGTAGTGGAGAATGGATCTATACCGCTGTGTGTAGTGGAGAATGGATCTATACCGCTGTGTGTAGTGGAGAATGGATCTATTACCGCTGTGTGTAGAGGAGAATGGATCTATACCGCTGTGTGTAGTGGAGAATGGATCTATACTGCTGTGTGTAGTGGAGAATGGATCTATACCGCTGTGTGTAGTGGAGAATGGATCTATACCGCTGTGTGTAGTGGAGAATGGATCTATACCGCTGTGTGTAGAGGAGAATGGATCTATACCGCTGTATTTAGTGGAGAATGGATCTGTATTGCTGTCTGTAGTGGAGAATGGATCTATACTGCTGTGTGTAGAGGAGAATGGATCTATACCGCTGTGTGTAGAGGAGAATGGATCTATACCGCTGTGTGTAGTGGAGAATGGATCTATACCGCTGTGTGTAGTGGAGAATGGATCTATACTGCTGTGTGTAGTGGAGAATGGATCTATACCGCTGTGTGTAGTGGAGAATGGATCTATACCGCTGTGTGTAGTGGAGAATGGATCTATACCGCTGTGTGTAGTGGAGAATGGATCTATACCGCTGTGTGTAGAGGAGAATGGATCTATACCGCTGTGTGTAGTGGAGAATGGAAAAACAAAATTAATTTGTTGCCACTTTTTTAGCACCCCGCCCGCGCTTACCCTCCCCCCAAATGTTTTCTTCTTCAATTTTTATTATTTTCGGCTATTCTCTGTTATATTAGTTTGTACCACATGTTCACAATTGATTCAATAGTATAATGATCATGTACTATATGGGTAAGTTATGCAATACCTCCACATCTTTCTTGTACTGTTTTAGGGATGTGAAGGAATTTAATATATGTTGAACATACCTGTACAATGAATCTTTAAAAACAAATCATACGCTTTCATCCGCGCCAACAAGAGTGATTAATATAAGTTAATTTTTTAAGTTATTAGAACTTGCTTCGCAATCAATCGTTGTAAAATAAATAAAGTTTAAACTTTAATAAATCTTATAAATGTATATGTCATGAATATTAATCTACAATGCCGCTCTATATATTTATAGAAAATCCCCGTTTTCAAATTAAATAAATGGATGCGTTCCATGTTTTACAAATATGACCACATGTAAAATTTAATTTATAATACTTAACATTTAGCAATGAATATTGTTAGGAAGGGTTTACTGAACGGCCATGTTATATAACTTTGCAACATTTACACAAATGTGGGCATAATTACATTTTGATATTAATATATGTTACAACTGTAATTTTGTATGTTTGGTTTTGTTGCGCCTTTTGACCTTCTCCAGGGTTCATTCTAGGTCAGAATTTTTGGGAGAAGTGACAAAGTGCGTGATCGCTTCCTTAACCCATTCAACCCCAAGTAACTGACATGGACTGGTGCATCATATTTTTGTACCAGTAAATTAATAAATTAATAAGAAAGTTACATTGGGACCAGTTCATTTATCAAAATGGGTAATTTTTCTCTAAAAATAGTAATATTACTGGCAAAATGTGCAGATCCTGATGAGACGGCTCGTTACGAGCCGCTCATCTGGATCTACACTTTTTGTAAGCCTATTTAGAGGCCTGTGGTGTTGAAAGGGTTAAATGGTGTTCTTTAATATACTTCTGCAAAATAGGGTTAAAATGCACAGTACAACCATTAAATAGAACATTTGAATAGAAGGAGTGCTTTATAATGGGCCAGTGTATCTTACTAGACAAAATTTTGTTTGAAAATCGTAAAAACCAAAAAATATTTTTTTTAGGGAGAAGTGGGGCCCCAGAGGGCGAAGTCAGGGTCCCTAGGGCGACTATTTCGCCCACATCGTCCTCTAGAATGATCCCTGCTTCTCCGTGTTAGAAATAAAGAACTGTTTGCTTTAATTATAAGACACATATCAGATAAATATTACATGTATTTACACATAGAAATAAATATACATGGCTATGATTGTGGGAGCTCAAATTGATTTGTATATTTAAGAAATAATAACCATGGTATAAGCATAAGAATGACAAACTCGGGTTATTCTGCGATATACCACGGTTGATGCTTATTATTTCGATTCTAACACTTACTAGACTTACTTCTAATAATTTTAGACGAGAATCAAAGGAGTATTTTCTTCAAACGCCGTGCATTTGGCTTTCGAAATTTCCTCCCACGTAAGGGGTGATGACGTTATTTTTTATGGAAAATATCAATCTAGTGCATAAATGCCCGCCTTATCACCAGGACCTCTCGCCACAGCCACATTACTCCAGTCTTGAAGCAACTGCATTGGCTGCCTGTGCAATACAGGGTTCAGTTTAAAATGCTGGTCACAGTATACAAAGCTTTGCATAGTGAATCACCTGTATACATCCAAAATCTACTTCATGTGTATGTACCCACACGAAACTTACGGTCGCAGAACAATGCCACTACACTCGTGGTGCCAAGAGGCCGCAAAGTCATGTACGGTGACAGAAGCTTTGCTACTGCTGCACCAAGACTATGGAATGCTCTCCCGGCAGGAATCAGAGAGTCTAGATCAGTATCTAGTTTTAAGACATCACTTAAAACTCACTTTTTCTGGTGTGCATATGGCCTGTTGCACAGTAAAATGGTCAATTCAGTGAAAAAACATGTAATGCCCTAAAATAATGATTAGCACTACAATATATGTAACATTATACATATATTCATTTAGTTTATTTCACAATGTAAATGTAGACGTGAATTTTATGAAAATCGGACAAGGCAAAGTATATTTTTTTGTCAATTGAAGGCCTCAAAAATCATCATTTTTGCATGTAATGGGTTAGCATCTGCTTTTTTAACAATTTTGAGACCGTGATATTTCAATGATCATATTATGTTTAAAAGAAACTATATTGATATTCTTTTCACAGATAGCTTCTATCTTTCGTTTGATACATATTTTATGTATTTATCTTCAAAAATAAAAAAATTACCAGCTATAATGTGAAAACATACCCTATGTAATGGTGTGTTTTTGAGACTAACACTGCTCTTCATAATACAGCCATCAACGTTAGAAAAGTATGTTATATATAGTTGGTTAATGTTTAACATGCATGTGTTGTGACGTATATTATGATGAAAATCAAAAAATTGTGTTGTTTTACTATGATTTTCAGATATTTGATATTATGACTCAACATTTTTTTGTGTAACGAAAAATGTGTAACGTCCATCCCCTATGCATATTCTCCAAACAGGGTGTCCTAGGTAGCTAAAAATATGTTTATTACAATGCCGTAGATGTCTTTGCAATACAAAATGTAAATAAGTATGAATCCAGTTAGCTGTACTTAAATAATTAACAAAAATATGAAAGTTATGTGTAGCATCCGTCCCTGTAACGTCCGTCTCCATATATGGCACTCCACAATTTTGAATGATATTCTAACGTAAGCATTTCCTTGACATATTGCATGGCCTAAATACCAAATACATTCATAAATATTACCAACTTAATGAAAAATACTCTAATTTTGGAGTTTTTGCCTTTTTTTTGCCGTTGAAAGTCCTGTGACAAAAAAGTGTTCTATTTTGGTGCTTCTAATGATCATTTTTTATGAATCTACTGTTGTCATTGCATTCACTTGGGTATTCAGTGATAGCTAAACCATTACTGTTCACTATTTGTACAGGATTCACATATAATGTACATAAACTTTTTGTTATGTTGCCACTTCGATTAATAGGGGACGGACGTTACACTAATTTACAAGTCCAATTACAATAGGCCAGATCATGCACTTATCATGCTACTTTTTGCAGGTAATATTAGGAAATCAGCAGGTCAATATAATTTGGGTGATTTAAAACCATACATTAGGTTAATTGTGGCACTGCACATGAAGTTGATAGGTGTAGTATGTAAATGTGGAATGCTAAAATGAATGAGAGAAAAGAAAGAAATGACACAATTCCAACTGATCACAAAGATTCCATCCATAATTTCTATCTCGACCAAGCCAGCAGAGAAATGCCCAACAAGAGAGATGTGTTACTTCTCCCGAACGAACAGGGTGAGAAAAGGCCAACACAGAAACACATAATGGAACTAACGCAGCATGAAGCATACACCAAGTTGCACTTATTGCGAAAATGTCCGTCTTAAAGTGCAAGTACTAAACCAGTTTACTGGTAAATCATTCAGATCCAGCTCGGACATAGTTGACAGCACAATGTGCCAGAAAAATGAATCCTTCCATGACAGCAAATGCTTGAAGAGAGATTGCAGCAACTGTTGAACTAAGCTACTCTCCAGACAGTACAGTGTGGAGTTATGTGAAAAGGGCGACACTGTAATCAGATGGAAGGAGTGGAAGAAATGTACAGTCCCACTGGATGACAAGAGACAAGTGTCGCGTTTGCTTTGTGTTGATAGAGAAGCCACGCTTAAGAGTTTCTTTCATGATGTGTTATGCCCTACACTTGAACCGCATGCAGAACACCAATTTCGTTCTATGTGGCAAGCTAGGGATAATTCCGCAAAAATGTCGACAATGTCAATGATGGTGAATTGGTTATAGCCATGGATTTTTCTGAAAACTACACGTGTCGGTATGGACGGGAAATTCAGTCTTATCATTGGAACCAAAAACAGATGACACTTCATCCTATGATGCTGTATTATAAAGAAGGACATGAAGTACAGAAAGAAGGTTTTGTGTGCATAACAGATGATTTAAAGCATGACACACATGCAGTTTCTTGATTTGAGTCTGAAGCTATAGAGCATGTCCGAAATAAAGGTGTAAATATAAATTGTGTACACGAGTGGTGAGATGGCTGTGCCTCCCAATACAAAGGGTGCCATAGTTTTGCAGCCATCAGTCTAGGCGAAGAACTTCATAATGCCAACATCACCAGAAATTATTTTGAAACAAGCCATGGAAAGGGCCCTTGTGATGGCCTTGGTGGCATTGTCAAACACAAAGTGTCGCATGCCATTATACAGAACCCATCACTGTCCATAACAAATGCCAAAGAGCTCCATCAGTTCAGCGAAGAAAATTTAAGTAAAGTTGGTCAGTCCACATTCAAATCTAGGACAACGCAATACAGTTCAAATAAGCGTACCTTCAAATATATTGTATCGTAAACTACACAGTGTTGCCGGTACAGGGGTTGGCTACCAATTAAGGATCAGAGACCTTAGCTGTTATTGTACTGGGTGTAGAGGTGATAGCGAGTGTGTCAATAATGAACATGTGGGTCAATGGGCGGTACAGGCTCTAAAAACTGATGACGGAGATAAGACTGTATCAGCTAAGAGCTGGTTAAAAGAACCACTGATAACCTAAATTTCAGATAAAAAAGTCGAAATTATCTTTCTTTGCGAAAATACTTGAAATTGAAAAGGATGAAGTACGAGTGGAATACTTGGAAAAATATGGGAAGTATTACCAGTATCGGTCAGTGCCAGATGTGTCATGGCAGCATAAGAATGACATAGTGTGTAAATTGGCAGCTCCGGATAATATAGTAACTGGGTCACGTGTGAAGTGCTTATTCAAATTAACGGATGAACAGAAAGAATCCCTAAATGGATTCCAACTGAAGTGAATGTCACTGCAGTCATTGTATAACATAATTTTGTGAAAATGTACTCTGAATCATGCAGGTATAGCTGAAATATGAGATAGTTTTACCCTAAACTGGCGAGAGTGCCATATTTTATTCATAAAACCTAAACATTATTAAGTTGCAAGTCATGATTGTAACAGAATATTGCTGATACATGATTTATGTAACATCCGTCCCCTTATTTGTAACGTCTGTCCCTTTTGTCAAAGTATTTGAATATGATATGTTATTTATATTCTGAACACTAATATCTAGCTAGCAGAGTGTTTTATTACTGCTGATACGGGGTACTTACTTTTGACTCGTTAATACCGTGTGTATCATGTCATATTCAAGTATTAGCAACAATGAATCTGTAGCACTTTGAGTTGGAAAAAGTTACTTTCTCTAACAGAGACATAATACTTTTGAAACAGTTACGGATGTTCATCGGATTAGTTTTAAAATTTATAGATATAACATGTACATAATGTTGGAAGACAAAACTGTACAATTTGCATGTTGGTTGAAAGAATATGAAGCTTTGTCATGTATGTAATGTCCGTCCCCTAATTTGTAACGTCCGTCCCTTTGGTCGGAGTATTTAAATATCAGATTTCATTTCTCTTTAGACCACTAAGTTCAGCTATACATAATTGTATTATACGCATGTATAATATACTTATTTATGACCAGCAAATCAGAGGTATACCAAGCAGATCTCAAATGTTAGCATAAATGATCTAATTGCCATTTGTGCGGGGAAAAATGTCTTTCTCTACCATTCATGTAATAATTCGGAAAACGTTAGTTACTTGGATTTTTTTTGCTTGGCAATTAATATGTGCAACATGTACATCATTTTAAGAGACACATAACATTGATTTGTATTGTTAGTGTGAAGATGGAGGAGTTTGATCTATTACATGTAACGTCCGTCCCCTTTGTCGACAGCAGTGACATACATGTATATTTTCGCAAAAATATGTCAAATGTTATCCTTGCATGTATTAATTCAGTAGAGAGGAATGTTCAACAATAAAAAAATGTACAAAGTGTAACGGAATATTGAACTTTATTTTTTACTTCTGATGCTAACCCATTGAACCATTTTACTGTGCAACAGGCCAAATGAATACTTTACATTGATCAGTACATACATACATCTATAAATGAATACTTTACACCTTGATCTGTAGATGCATACATGTATAAATGAATACTTTACCTTGATCTGTAGATGCATACATGTATAAATGAATACTTTACCTTGATCTGTAGATGCATACATGTATAAATGAATACTTTACCTTGATCTGTAGATCTATACGTGTATAAATGAATACTTTACCTTGATCTGTAGATGTATAAATGTATAAATGAATACTTTACCTTGATCTGTAGAAGCATACATGTATAAATGAATACTTTACCTTGATCTGTAGATGTATAAATGTATAAATGAATACTTTACCTTGATCTGTAGAAGCATACATGTATAAATGAATACTTTACCTTGATCTGTAGAAGCATACATTTCATTTACAGTAATCACTTCATCATCATCATTATCGCTGTCGGAAGCATCCAAATCTCCGCTAATTGATGTGGAGCCTCGCTCTGCGATGTCTACTGCAGAGTTTAAACAAGCAAACCAATCGTTAAAGTCAGCATCACGACTAAACTTCAGAAAATGTTTCTGACTTTTCACTTTTATTTCAATTTGATGTTCCATACCCTTTCCCGTACTTTTACTAGAACTTATGATGCTCTTCACGTGCTGCAGTTCTATCTTTTTTGTGTCACAAGTTTTGTTTTTCAACATGTTGTCTCTATAAGCTTGCTTATCTTCAAACAATTCCATGTAGGCATGGCTATCTGCCGTCCGTCTGTGCAACAAACAGAATCTGCTCACCCATGTTGTTTTCTGAAATTAGAGATTCATGAAATATATAATTTATGTAACCATTATGAAATTCATCTGCAATTGCAGAGCCTCAATTGTACAATGAATATGGCCTGTACCTCATAGCTGAAGGGTTGTAAGTTTGAGCCCTGCCAGTGCCAGAACCATGCTGGACTTCAATCCACATTAAATTTGCCACTTCTCTCTTCCTCCTGGTGATGGTTTACGCCATCAATCAGGTAACAGCAATCAGGTAACACCAATCAGGTAACACCAATCAGGTAACACCAATCAGAGAACAAACTTTATGTATTTTACAATGATTGTGAAGCAAGCTTTAACAACTTATATTAATCACTCTCATTGGCGCCGATGAATGTGTAGTTTAGTTTATACAAATTTATTGTAACTGGATTGCGAAACAAATTACTCACAAATATAATTACTCTTGAGACCTCATTTCTGATGGAATCCATCGCCATGAGGGAGAAGAGGCAATGTAGAATTTAAATGCCTTGCCTAAGGGCACAATCGTAATGGCTCCAGTGGAGGCTCGAACTCCGGGCCTTTCGGACCTGAAGCAAACGAGCCACCACTGCACCATCACAACTTCACGAAATGTATATGTGGTAATTCGCGTGGAATGAAACAGAAATACACGGAGAAAACCAACATGTCACATGTGGCAAACCACGTACCATCTCACATACTTCCTGGTTCGAGGATCAAACCTGAACTGCATTGATGAGAAGTGGATGTGCTAACCACTTGGTAATCGGACGCCAATTGTCGACTATGTTGTAAGAACTTTTTTGTAAATCAAGTGAATAGGAATTTGTAAAAACTAAATTCATCAATAAATCTCCATCATATTGTTATTACCATACAGAAGGTACCAATTACAGACAGATCTGTAGTCCAGTGGTAACACGCTGGACTGGTAATCCAGGGATCGCAGGGTCGATCCCCCGTCTCATCCTAATAATATTAACAGTCTATCCTCAAAAATCTAAAATGACTAATCTCTTCAGGAGGCAGCGCTCATATGGGCAACTGGTAGCGACGATAAATAAACGTAAAGCACACACAGAAGGTACCGATGACCAATTGTATCTCCATTCTACAATAGGTACATGTACAGTCTGTACACTCAATAACCAATATGCATAGATAACGGCATGGAACTTCGGGAAGGAATAAAGGTATTGTATGGTGGATATATGTGGGAAGGAATAAAGGTATTGTATGGTGGATATATGTGGGAAGGAATAATGGTATTGTATGGTGGATATATGTGGGAAGGAATAAAGGTATTGTATGGTGGATATATGTGGGAAGGAATAAAGGTATTGTATGGTGGATATATGTGGGAAGGAATAAAGGTATTGTGTGGTGGATATATGTGGGAAGGAATAAAGGTATTGTGTGGTGGATATATGTGGGAAGGAATAAAGGTATTGTGTTGTATGGTGGATATATGTGGGAAGGAATAAAGGTATTGTATGGTGGATATATGTGGGAAGGAATAAAGGTATTGTATGGTGGATATATGTGGGAAGGGATAAAGGTATTGTATGGTGGATATATGTGGGAAGGAATAAAGGTATTGTATGGTGGATATATGTGGGAAGGGATAAAGGTATTGTATGGTGGATATATGTGGGAAGGGATAAAGGTATTGTATGGTGGATATATGTGGGAAGGAATAAAGGTGTTGTATGGTGGATATATGTGGGAAGGGATAAAGGTATTGTATGGTGGATATATGTGGGAAGGGATAAAGGTATTGTATGGTGGATATATGTGGGAAGGAATAAAGGTATTGTATGGTGGATATATGTGGGAAGGAATAAAGGTGTTGTGTTGTATGGTGGATATATGTGGGAAGGAATAAAGGTATTGTATGGTGGATATATGTGGGAAGGAATAAAGGTGTTGTGTTGTATGGTGGATATATGTGGGAAGGAATAAAGGTATTGTATGGTGGATATATGTGGGAAGGGATAAAGGTATTGTATGGTGGATATATGTGGGAAGGGATAAATATATTTATCCTAGGTTTACAGTAATTCGGGTAATGGTGTGTAATCAAGTGTTGTGTTTATATGCACGATTATTTCGTGCATTTTCGGTTAGTATAAATAGTGGAATGTAGATAGTTATCTCCATTCGAAGTCGTTTGCATTACACTATACACGTCAGTTTATTGGCCCCCGCCCACCCACTCTGAATTGAATACGTCAGTCTCGAAAGATTAAGGTTCTGTTTTTGATGAAAATATTCTGTTTGCAATGGCAGCAAGTGGAGGGTATTGATCGTTGCAGATCTTGGGGTACCTGGTAATTCTATTAAAATCGGAATTTATTTATCGACAGGTTCGACGCCCTTTACCAGGATTATCCAAGCGTTTATATCCAGTGATTGATTACAAAGAGACGAATCGTCAGAGGAATGGCATCTACATAAATGGCGGCTTAGGAAATTAATTTCGGATTTTAGCTTTATGTTTTTACTTTGTCACCTAGCTACTCTCAATTAAAATGTATGTGATTTAAGTTCTAAGACTGTTAGTTCAGACATGTTATATTAGGTTTAATCTACGTTGCGGTACCGATTTGAGCCAAAAACGAAAATGATATAATAGATGTTAACAGTTTTTAGCCTCTTAAATTATGATACCATTTATTGTTATACTGCTCGTTGGGAAAGTCACGGGGCAGCAAAGAAGGCCTTTTCACACTGGATAGTTGCATGGTTTCTTTCTACCTCCCCCTCCTCCTCCACAAAAAAGAAATAATAGAAAAAGATGAGGAGATTATATTATATATAATATAATTAGGGGAGTGGGTTGGGGCAGCCGGCACTACAGTTTCGTATTTACGTGGCTGTCTTATATCGAGATGTATACTTTTTACACAGAGTAAGGTGTACTTTACATCACATACTGATTTTATTTATGTTGTGAGGTTTTTAAGCATCCATATTCACACAGAGTTATTTTTATGGTCGCAGGTTTAAAATTGAAGAGAATGTTTATACATGTATATATTAATAAATGATTAACATGGTAATGCAAATGGCTCATCCTAAAATCTTGTTTGTGATTCTTTCCCCCCTAGAATTACTTGATTATGGGATAAATGATTTATTTACGTTTGAGCGGAGCGAATTAGGGAATAAAGGTATTGTATGGTGGATATATGTGGGAATGGATAAAGGTATTGTATGGTGGATATATGTGGGAAGGGATAAAGGTATTGTATGGTGGATATATGTGGGAAGGAATAAAGGTATTGTATGGTGGATATATGTGGGAAGGAATAAAGGTATTGTATGGTGGATATATGTGGGAAGGAATAAAGGTATTGTATGGTGGATATATGTGGGAAGGGATAAAGGTATTGTATGGTGGATATATGTGGGAAGGAATAAAGGTATTGTGTGGTGGATATATGTGGGAAGGGATAAAGGTATTGTATGGTGGATATATGTGGGAAGGGATAAAGGTATTGTATGGTGGATATATGTGGGAAGGAATAAAGGTATTGTATGGTGGATATATGTGGGAAGGAATAAAGGTATTGTATGGTGGATATATGTGGGAAGGAATAAAGGTATTGTATGGTGGATATATGTGGGAAGGGATAAAGGTATTGTATGGTGGATATATGTGGGAAGGAATAAAGGTATTGTGTGGTGGATATATGTGGGAAGGGATAAAGGTATTGTATGGTGGATATTGAAAAACCATGGGAAGGGATAAAGGTATTGTATGGTGGATATATGTGGGAAGGAATAAAGGTATTGTATGGTGGATATATGTGGGAAGGGATAAAGGTATTGTATGGTGGATATATGTGGGAAGGGATAAAGGTATTGTGTGGTGGATATATGTGAAGGAATAAGGTATTGTGTGGTGGATATATGTGGGAAGGAATAAAGGATTGTGTGGTGGTATATGTGGCAAGGAATAGGTATTGTATGTGGACATATGTGGGAAGGATAAAGGTATTGTATGGTGGCTATATGTGGGAAGGATAAGGATTGTGTGGTGGATATATGTGGAAGGGATAAAGGTATTGTATGGTGGA
Source organism: Archivesica marissinica (assembly GCA_014843695.1). Lineage (NCBI taxonomy): Eukaryota > Metazoa > Mollusca > Bivalvia > Venerida > Vesicomyidae > Archivesica > Archivesica marissinica. The sequence continues at coordinate 98,792,944 of CM026387.1, read as the reverse complement.
TATATGTGGGAAGGAATAAAGGTATTGTATGGTGGACATATGTGGGAAGGGATAAAGGTATTGTATGGTGGACATATGTGGGAAGGGATAAAGGTATTGTATGGTGGATATATGTGGGAAGGAATAAAGGTATTGTGTGGTGGATATATGTGGGAAGGGATAAAGGTATTGTATGGTGGATATATGTGGGAAGGGATAAAGGTATTGTATGGTGGATATATGTGGGAAGGAATAAAGGTATTGTATGGTGGACATATGTGGGAAGGAATAAATCCAAATGAACCACACATGTTCATTTTGCGCTTACTATTGACAAGTTCCGTTGGATTTCTGCAACTGTCCATAGCAAAAAATGGCTGAAATGTCATCTCTAGACACGGGTAAATTTTACTGTAATTTATTCAAAACTTGTTTTTTCCTCTTACACTCGTAAGTTTTTGTTCATGTTGTCAATATTTAGGTTAATTTCTTCTTCTTCTTCTTATATACAGCACTCCTTCACTGGCTGGCGCCGTAACAAAAAGTGTTAGTTAAGTGCTTGATCAGAAAGTGCTCATTAGAAAAGATACAGTGAATAGACATATTTTTAGATATATTTTTAAATGTTTTTTATAAAACTATGTACATAATTGTGGCAATATATGCAAAGTATATTGGGGTAAGGACAGACACAGGGATCAGGGCCTTGAAGGCGTCCACTGTGTCTGCGGCATATATGGTGGGCTATAGCATGTTCCACTGAGTGACGGCTCTAGGATAGAAAGAGTATTTGCACGAGTCTTTAGCTGCGTGTATGTGTTTGTAGGTACAGGTGTTACTGTGTCTGGTTCTGGGGTCTGAAGGAATAATTAGATTACAGGGTGGTTGAATGGCAATTTCAATGAATTTGTTATCTATCGGCTGCATTTGACATTTGTAAGGTGCCCGCTACTCATGTGACGTCACATGATTGCCTTATATGGCATTTATTACTATTGGTAGGAACTTGTGATGTGAAATTTACATCGTCACCGGTTATTGGTATCACCGCGTAAATAAAAGATGGAGGCATTTGCTGTTGCTTTCACTTTGTTTTTGATTTAATTATGATTTATTTCTTACTAACTAATATTGCATACAATAAAATAAATAAGATTATGCTTAATTGAGAGTGAACATTATTTGCACAGCCTCGTTTTGGAACAAAAATACACAGGCTATTGCTTATGTCACCGGTTATCGGTATACCCAGGATAATAATAAACTCAAACAAATAAACACATACCAACAGGCTTTTCATTTGGAAAGACACGTCTCCTGAATGAATCATTGTGCTCTCTCCCATGTTGATCAATAAAACAGGGACAAAATATAAATAACACTTGAAATTAATCAACCAAACTTCAATAAGGAAGTTGAAATGTAGGAAGTAAATAACTGAATAACTTCATGAAAGTTTTAGATCGCTTAACTCAAAGAAATACATATATTTGCATGCACAGCGCCGTAAAACCTTGGTTTCAAGAAATGAATAATATTGAGTATTGCACAGTAGAGATAAACACTAAATGCCTGGGAACTGAATTTTATATTAACATTTATTTTGACATAAGCGGCTTGCTTGAACCTTACGTTTTCAGCACGAAAATAAACATTAGGATTATTATGAGTTCAATCAGAAAGGTAGCGGCTCTTGCTGAAAATAGTTATTTTATTTGTTGTAATTGTTCAGTTTGCATAGAAACTCTCATAGTTGTATGTGTTCCACAGCTATTCGAACGAAACTTGTCTAATCGACGGATATAAAATTTCGGATACCGATCCGCATACTCATGATAGGAACGGTGTGCGGACAGGTCGGACCATGGACGGGTCGGACCATCCCAGTTTTGGACAGGTCGGACCATATTTCAAAGACAGGTCGGACCATCAACAGAAGACAGGTCGGACCATCAACAGAAGACAGGTCGGACCATATTCTCAATGTGACGATGTGTTGAAATGGCATGTTAAAATCGAGAAATTAAAAATAACTTTGTACGTATTCTTTAATTTTGCCATTTTGAACAGTAATTCCCAAAGAATGATAATTGATTAATAATTACCGCTTGCTGTGTACAATTAATCCTGTGATTCCAAGCATTGATTGGATTGGACTTGTTTCTTTAATTTTAATTAATTCATCAAAAATACTTTATTGTAAGCGAGAGTTCACCGCAATAATTAATCACTGAATACCTGCATTCATTAGAAACGCTTTGATCATGAACAGAAGTTCACCCGAATAATTAGCAAGCTAATAACTTAATTGCATAAAATGCTGTTATTAAGCATAGTAATTATGAGATGAGTTGTTCATTTCAACTGCCACTTATCTGTGTTTTGTTATAAAATACAAAGTTTACCGAATGTAGCAATAAACCTCAACCGTCATTCACGATGTCTACATCGTTTCCGTGTATCTTTTGTGAGAAGAAGGTCTTTTCACATCATCAGGCTATCGACTGTGACTCTTGTGGGAGATGGCAGCACCGTGGTTGTGGTAACACAGGTATGTACATCATACATGTATACATTGTTTCAGAACTTTTATTCAGCGAACTCGTCAAGCATCGTACAATTTTACATGCAAATAATAGTAATTGATAGTGTACTTTCGTAACAGACACCGTAACACGTACCATAAATTTTAGTGGTTGGAATAAATAAGTTGGTGTTTGGTACGAATCATTTGGTGTCAACAACCATACAATATGTTCAGAACGTCTGTATCAACATACATTATTATGACTGTATATATATATATATCTCTTACGTCATCAGTTACATGTATTATAATTATATTTTCAGGTATTACCAGACACATGTACGAGCGGATGCGGAAAGGGGAATTGACCGTGCAGTTTGTCTGCGATCAATGCCAGTTGACAAGACTTGAGGTACGTAAATATGTCTGATTAATTATGACCTTAGCTAAATTGAATGGACGTTAGTTCGCATAATTATATCGAGCTTTTGGCATATACGTCTGCTACGTTATTTTATATTATATGAATACATGTATAACGGACATTCAATCATTATTACATTTCAATTTAATGCAAAATACATAAATATCTAGCATATACATCTACGATCCTAGTTTCTATTGCATAATATAATTGTAAAATTACAACAATTTTCGTGCATTTTTAATAGTTATATTTATATTCTACAGAACGATTCGTCCTCAGCACGAGACTGCAGCATCATTGAACATGCAACAAGCAGCACACAACTACAAATGCCACCCCGACCAATCGGCATCCTGGTCAGCACACGGCTATCGCTCGGCGAGGGTGAGCGGAGTGGCGAGGGGGGCGATCTAGATCTCACAGAGCCTGACGTCACGCACCATTCCGACGGCGCAGACCAGTCAGATGTGGCAAACGAGTCATCGTTCGATATATCACGCCCTCATCGATCTGTTGAGACAGAGGCTGCTGAAATGTAAGTACATGAATATGTTTTTTTAAAAATAAAAACTAGTATTAGTAAATAATGTCATGTGATGAATTAATGAATGCTTGGTTGATAACATTTTATTTAATTCAGTTGTAGAGCAACTGTAAAACATGTGAATTTTCATTAAATTAACAAAAATCACAGTCAGCTATCATATAACATGCTACATGTATCGTTGTTTCCATTATAGATCTTCAAGGCCATCAAGGAGATGATGCCTGACAGGAAAGTTGAGACGTTCGTCGTTGACTTCGAGGTTGGTCTGTGGCAGGGACTACGGTCAGCCTTCGATGAGCCACAGATTCAGGGATGTGCGTTCCACTTCGGCCAGGCGTTGTGGCGTAAGGTGCAAGAAAATGGTCTCCAGGTAAATTAGAAAACAAATACAAAGATATTGCTCTACTTCTAATGATATGCAACATACATGGCACTATTTCTAATGATATGCAACATACATGGCATACATCGAATTTCTGCATACTCATATACCGATGTCGTAATATTTATTTAAAGTTTTAACATATTGTAATACATGTATATAGATATGGTAATGTAATGTTTATCCATATTTCAGGTGCCGTATCAGGCCAAGGACAACGTGTACAAGGCAATCCGGAAGGTATTCGGGATCCCGCTTCTCCCTGCCGACGACATCAGATGCGCCTTCGACACCATCAGAGCGAAGATAGATCCAGAGACTACCGACGTCGTATCGTTCGTGGACTACGTTGAGAACACATGGATGTCCAGCACTGTGTGGCCCATCACTTCCTGGTCAGTCTACGGTCGCAGCGTCAGGACGAACAACGACGTTGAGGGTTGGCACGCACGGATGAACCGTAGAGCACAGAAAGGTTAGTTTCGAATCCTTAATGACTTCATCCTAAAACGAAAGAAGAACTGTTCTGTGATTATATTTAAGGGCGGGAATTGGCTCGTAAACCTTCCATGCCCATTCGAAAGATCAGCGAATATGAGTCACATATGTACAAATGGTAATTACAGTTCAATAAATAATTAAATATAATTGCATGTATGTGCCCTTAAATATACATAAACCATTTTCTTTTCTTACATTTTGCAGTTCCATAACCGACTATCATTTTGTTTGCAGGAAACTTGCAGTTCTACCTGCTCATCACGCTGCTATACGAGGAAGAGGCAGAGATCCCGACACAGGTGAAATTGGTGAAGGAGGGGAAACTCAAGCGTCACCAGAGGAAGCAATCTACCAGAGTCGAGGGCAAGCTACAGAAGTTATGGGAGAAATACGGCGACCACCAAATAACAACGAACACCCTACTCAAGAAGTGCGCCCGTCTCTATGGACCATGTTGCAAAACTACATAGACTGTGTAATAGTGTATATGACACTCGTCACGATGTGCTACATTGTTCTGTGCTATTGTAAACTCTACATGTATTATTCACAATGTGCTTATTGAGAAGAAGACGATAGACAAATCACATTTGTATGCATGCACACATTAGTAGTTGTCGATATTACGTTACATGTATGCTGTATGTAAACTTTTCATGTTATGCTATGCAGTACATGTAGTACACTTAATTAAAATAAAACAAACAGCTAATCCAAGTCAGTGGTCCGACTCATCCATTGCCAATCCTTGCCCGTGGTCCGACCTGTCCACACATATGGTCCGACTCGTCCATGGTCCGACCTGTCCACAAATATGGTCCGACTCGTCCATGGTCCGACCCGTCCATGGTCCGACCTGTCCGTAATTCATAGGAACCACTACTACGTTTGCTGTCGGTGAACGGTTCTCCAGACATTGGAGGAAGCTACATACAAGATACAAGATGCTGGTTATTCCAAAACATATAACATGCCCCTGTCTTCTTCCAATTATGTACCATTATCAACTTCATACTGCCGAACAATCAGTAATGATTATGATTGGCAGTCGCAGTCTAGTCTAGAACAGTTAGTTAATCTAAAATGGTATGTGCAAGTTAAAAGGATCTACAAAGCTATAGTTAAAAGCAGACGGTACAAGGATTAGAGAGAGTTAGACAGTACAACAAGGGTAAAATCTTTATCTCAACCAGCCGATCAGAATATAGTATCAACCACGCCTTCATCACTTGCTCCGCCCAGGGTTAGGGTTGGGTTAGGGTCAAAACGCGTGGTTGATGTCATTATTCAGTTGGGTGGTTGAGAAAAAAGGCTTACCCAGTACAAGGATTAGAGAGAGTTCAAGTCCAGTCTGCTAACAAAGGTTGGGTAATACATATAAAGATACATTATTTTGCAGAGACATGTGTCATCAGCAAACAAATCGGATGAGTCGGATGATGACAGTTATGTTCCTTACATACCATTGAAACAGAGGAAGAAAATACAGGTACATGTAGTGTAAATATAGACCTGTATATCAATGTGTATATTAATCCATTATAATTCATGTGAGATGCTATATATAATATAGGAAACCCAGTTAGCTTAATCGGTAGACCATTCAACCAGTAAGCGTGAGGTCCCAGTTCTGGGCATTGGCTGATTGCATTGTGGATGTTGTGCAGTGGTAGCGCGTGAGGTCCCAGTTCTGGGCACTGGGCTGATTGCATTGTGGTGCATTGTGGATGTTGTGATAGTGCCGTGGTAGCGCGTGAGGTCCCAGTTCTGGGCACTGGGCTGATTGCATTGTGGTGCATTGTGGATGTTGTGATAGCGCAGTGGTAGCGCGTGAGGTCCCAGTTCTGGGCACTGGGCTGATTGCATTGTCAAAAGGGCACTGGGCTGATTGCATTGTGGTGCATTGTGGATGTTGTGATAGCGCAGGTGGTAGCGCGTGAGGTCCCAGTTCTGGGCACTGGGCTGATTGCATTGTGGTGCATTGTGGATGTTGTGATAGTGCCGTGGTAGCGCGTGAGGTCCCAGTTCTGGGCACTGGGCTGATTGCATTGTGGTGCATTGTGGATGTTGTGATAGTGCCGTGGTAGCGCGTGAGGTCCCAGTTCTGGGCACTGGGCTGATTGCATTGTGGTGCATTGTGGATGTTGTGATAGTGCCGTGGTAGCGCGTGAGGTCCCAGTTCTGGGCACTGGGCTGATTGCATTGTGGATGTTGTGATAGTGCCGTGGTAGCGTGTGAGGTCCCAGTTCTGGGCACTGGGCTGATTGCATTGTGGTGCATTGTGGATGTTGTGATAGCGCAGTGGTAGAGCGTTTGCTTCAGTACGAAGGCCCCCAAGTTAACACCCAGCTTCAGCCCTTACGATTGCGATTGTGCCGTTACGATTGTGCCCTTAAACAAGGCATTTAAATTCCACAATGCCTCTTCTTTCACTCCATCGTGGCGATGGATTCCATCAGGAATAAGGTCTCGAGAGTGAGTGATTAAAGCATCATTACATCGCAAAATATGCACATTTTACGTATATATGCATTAATACTATAGATTCTTCATAACCAATTCAAACATTAAAATTGAATCAATAAATCAACCCTTATGGTGTACTCAAAAATGAAAGTAGGATTTGATATAGCTGTCAGCCAGGCTCCTGAATTGATATTTGGTTTCTAACATATTTTATTTATCAAGATAAACATGACATATAACATCTGTACATATAACATCCATACAATACAACTATCAAGACAAGTGGATTGAATTGAAAGCTACAAGAGCTTATGATAATTCTCTCCACAATTGATGTTTGTTTATCATTGGAGTCTATTCTAAAAGCGTTTCTGTCGTTTAGTGATAATATTAAATCAGATTAGTCTAAATATAAATATGCATATGCACACATGTGAGATATAACGGTAAATATGTACCATTAATCGTGTTATTCACGTGATACACCCCCTACGCATGAATGTTGACCATATTTACATTATTTTTGCTATTTTATTAGTTGAAAGACTTATTTTTTTGGGCAAATATTTAGAAAAACATTATACTACATACCGGTACTAGGAAATTACATTCTGTAGAGACTTACGTTTTCACGATATAGTGTCACTCTAATGTAAGTTGTAAGAACTTGTTTTGCAAACAAGCTAAGATAAATTTGTATAAGCACATTGTTATTCACCTTAGATAAAACAAGTAGAGAAGAGACTAGGTCGAGTTACGACCTTGAAGGTGCACGAGACGGGGTCTACCTCCGAAGGGACTTCAGAAGGATGCGTCGACGAGGATGATGAGATAAATCTGGGGCCCAAATCTCAAATCAGTCTGCTAGATCAACATAGTGACCTGAAGCGTAGAGCTGAGGGTAAGTGCTAGATCAACATAGTGACCTGAAGCATAGAGCTGAGGGTAAGTGCTAGATCAACATAGTGACCTGAAGCGTAGAGCTGAGGGTAAGTACTAGATCAACATAGTGTCCTGAAGCATAGAGCTGAGGGTAAATACTAGATCAACATAGTGACCTGAAGCGTAGAGCTGAGGGTAAGTACTAGATCAACATAGTGACCTGAAGCGTAGAGCTGAGGGTAAGTACTAGATCAACATAGTGACCTGAAGCGTAGAGCTGAGGGTAAGTACTAGATCAACATAGTGACCTGAAGCGTAGAGCTGAGGGTAAGTACTAGATCAACATAGTGACCTGAAGCGTAGAGCTGAGGGTAAGTACTAGATCAACATAGTGACCTGAAGCGTAGAGCTGAGGGTAAGTACTAGATCAACATAGTGACCTGAAGCGTAGAGCTGAGGGTAAGTACTAGATCAACATAGTGACCTGAAGCGTAGAGCTGAGGGTAAGTACTAGATCAACATAGTGACCTGAAGCGTAGAGCTGAGGGTAAGTACTAGATCAACATAGTGACCTGAAGCGTAGAGCTGAGGGTAAGTACTAGATCAACATAGTGACCTGAAGCGTAGAGCTGAGGGTAAGTACTAGATCAACATAGTGACCTGAAGCGTAGAGCTGAGGGTAAGTACTAGATCAACATAGTGACCTGAAGTGTAGAGCTGAGGGTAAGTGCTAGATCAACATAGTGACCTGAAGCATAGAGCTGAGGGTAAGTACTAGATCAACATAGTGACCTGAAGCGTAGAGCTGAGGGTAAGTGCTAGATCAACATAGTGACCTGAAGCGTAGAGCTGAGGGTAAGTACTAGATCAACATAGTGACCTGAAGCGTAGAGCTGAGGGTAAGTACTAGATCAACATAGTGACCTGAAGCGTAGAGCTGAGGGTAAGTACTAGATCAACATAGTGACCTGAAGTGTAGAGCTGAGGGTAAGTGCTAGATCAACATAGTGACCTGAAGCGTAGAGCTGAGGGTAAGTACTAGATCAACATAGTGACCTGAAGCGTAGAGCTGAGGGTAAGTGCTAGATCAACATAGTGACCTGAAGCGTAGAGCTGAGGGTAAGTACTAGATCAACATAGTGACCTGAAGCGTAGAGCTGAGGGTAAGTACTAGATCAACATAGTGACCTGAAGCGTAGAGCACATACTGTACATAGAACCAGAGACAGCTGGTTCCTGCTTCATCTATTTATAGCTCCAGTGTTTATGTGTCAATATAATTTCAGATTCTATATTACATCATCGTAACATGTATACGTTCATCATTGGGTCACCAAACATTATCATGAAAATAAACGATATTTTACTTTCAATAAATGATATTTTACTTTCAATAAACGTTATTTTACTTTCAATAAACGTTATTTTACTTTCAGCTCGTAAAGAAACGGCAAGAGAAAAAATTCTGAAAGAGGAGGAGAAGATTCTCGAAAGTGTTGCTGAAAAGACAGGTTGGTTTTACACAGTTCTATAATTATAATGTTTTACACCCGCCGCTGGGCCGCCGATTCTATAATTATAATGTTTTACACACGCCAGTTCTATAATTATAATGTTTTACACCCACCGGTTCTATAATTATAATGTTTTACACCCACCGGTTCTATAATTATAATGTTTTACACACGCCAGTTCTATAATTGTAATGTTTTACACCCACCAGTTCTATAATTATAATGTTTTACACCCACTGGTTCTATAATTATAATGTTTTACACCCACCGGTTCTATAATTATAATGTTTTACACACGCCAGTTCTATAATTGTAATGTTTTACACCCACCAGTTCTATAATTATAATGTTTTACACCCACTGGTTCTATAATTATAATGTTTTACACCCACCGGTTCTATAATTATAATGATTTACACCCACCGGTTCTATAATTATAATGTTTTACACCCACCGGTTCTATAATTATAATGTTTTACACCCACCGGTTCTATAATTATAATGTTTTACACACGCCAGTTCTATAATTATAATGTTTTACACCCACCAGTTCTATAATTATAATGTTTTACACCCACCGGTTCTATAATTATAATGTTTTACACCCACCGGTTCTATAATTATAATGTTTTACACCCACCGGTTCTATAATTATAATGTTTTACACCCACCGGTTCTATAAATAATGTTTTGCACCCACCGGTTCTATAATTATAATGTTTTACACCCACCGGTTCTATAATTATAATGTTTTACACCCACCGGTTCTATAATTATAATATTTTACACCCACCGGATGGAATCTTCTGTAACTAATGAGATGGAATCTTCTATAACTAACGAGATGGAATCTACTGTAACTAATGAGATGGAATCTACTGTAACTAATGAGATGGAATCTACTGTAACTAATGAGATGGAATCTACTGTAAATAATGAGATGGAATCTACTGTAACTAACTGTAAATAATGAGATGGAATCTACTGTAACTAATGAGATGGAATCTACTGTAATTAAGGAGATGGAATCTACTGTAACTAATGAGATGGAATCTACTGTAACTTGTGAAATGGAATATACTGTAACTAATGAGATGGAATCTACTGTAACTAATGAGATGGAATCTACTGTAGCTAATGAGATGGAATATACTGTATCTAATGAGATGGAATCTACTGTAACTAATGAGATGGAATCTACTGTAACTAATGAGATGGAATCTACAACTAAATTGTAAAATGATTATATAATACTGTAAACAATGTTGCATTATTCTCTCTTTCAGCATTGAAAGCAGTGGCAGAATTAGCTAAAGGCATCGAATATACAGAACCAATCAAAACAGGGTATGTTGAATTTCTTTCTCTGTGTCAAATACCTCAGTTCATTTTTATATACATATATACAGTTGGCGACCACCTCAGTACATGATTATACATATTTCCAGTTGGCGACCACCTCGGTACATTACTATACATATTTCCAGTTGGCTACCACCTCAGTACATGATTATACATATTTCCAGTTGGCGACCACCTCAGTACATGATTATACATATTTCCAGTTGGCGACCACCTCAGTACATGATTATACATATTTCCAGTTGGTGACCACCTCAGTACATGATTATACATATTTCCAGTTGACGACCACCTCAGTACATGATTATACATATTTCCAGTTAGCGACCACCTCGGTACATTATTATACATATTTCCAGTTGGCGACCACCTCGGTACATTACTATACATATTTCCAGTTGGCGACCACCTCGGTACATTACTATATATATTTCCAGTTGGCGACCACCTCAGTACATTACTATACATATTTCCAGTTGGCGACCACCTCAGTACATTACTATACATATTTCCAGTTGGCGACCACCTCAGTACATTATCAGTAAAACGGAGGAGAAGCATGACAAGGTTAGGAAGAAATATCACATAATTGTAGAGGGTGAAGATAAACCACCTCCAGTACAACATTTCAAGGAAATGAAATTTCCCAAAGCAATACTACACAGTCTGAAGAGGAAAGGAATACGTCACCCTACCCCGATACAGATCCAAGGCATTCCAACTGTGTAAGTGCAGTGCTAGTGTATGCAGTGCTAGTGTATGCAGTGCTAGTGTATGCAGTGCTAGTGTAAGTGCAGTGCTAGTGTAAGTGCAGTGCTAGTGTATGCAGTGCTAGTGTATGCAGTGCTAGTGTATGCAGTGCTGTGTATGCAGTGCTAGTGTATGCAGTGCTGTGTATGCAGTGCTAGTGTATGCAGTGCTAGTGTAAGTGCAGTGCTAGTGTATGCAGTGCTAGTGTATGCAGTGCTAGTGTATGCAGTGCTAGTGTATGCAGTGGTGTATGCAGTGCTAGTGTATGCAGTGCTAGTGTAAGTGCAGTGCTAGTGTATGCAGTGCTAGTGTATGCAGTGCTAGTGTATGCAGTGCTAGTGTAAGTGCAGTGCTAGTGTATGCAGTGCTAGTGTATGCAGTGCTAGTGTATGCAGTGCTAGTGTAAGCAGTGCTAGTGTATGCAGTGCTAGTGTATGCAGTGCTAGTGTATGCAGTGCTAGTGTATGCAGTGTTGTGTATGCAGTGCTGTGTATTTGATTCAGGTGCGAAATGCCCTGAGTTTGCGTTTTAACGAGTTATTTTTGATTATTATATTTTAATTACATTTACTTGTAACTGATGGATACCTTTCCTACTTTTAATCAGTGTGTGTTTTACGTTTATTTATCGTCGCTACCGGTTGCCCATATGAGCGACGCCTCCTGAAGAGATTAGTCATTTTAGATGTGTGGAGGATAGTGCAATGATACAGACAGAGACCCATTCCAAAATCTCCTCTGGTTCTTTTACGTACACGGTGTAAAGCACCGACACGAGACCTCGGTTTAACGTCGCATCTGAAAGACTGTTAATTTTATTAGGGTCAGGCGGGGGATCGATCCTGCGATCCCTGGATTACCAGTCCAGCCTGTTACCACTGGACTTTTAATCAGATTGTAGCATTTTGATTTTATATAGTTAAACCTGTCTTAAGCAGCCAGCCAAGGGAATCACAGAAGGTGTCTACTTAGCACAGGTGGCTGCTTAATAGAGGGCAAATGTATAATAAAATAACATATTGGGAATCTGGAAACTGGCTGCTTAATACATGTTGGCTGCTTAATATATGTGACCACTAACACAGGTTTGACTGTATAATAGATGTGACCACTAACACAGGTTTGACTGTATAATAGATGTGACCACTAACACAGGTTTGACTGTATAATGGATGTGACCACTAACACAGGTTTCACTGTATAATAGATGTGACCACTAACACAGGTTTCACTGTATAATGGATGTGACCACTAACACAGGTTTCACTGTATAATAGATGTGACCACTAACACAGGTTTCACTGTATAATGGATGTGACCACTAACACAGGTTTCACTGTATAATAGATGTGACCACTAACACAGGTTTCACTGTATAATGGATGTGACCACTAACACAGGTGTCACTGTATAATGGAGGTGACCACTAACACAGGTTTCACTGTATAATAGATGTGACCACTAACACAGGTTTCACTGTATCCAGCATTACGTTTATCAGTGCACTCGTTGTTCATCTTGCTGATTTATTGAAGCAGCTGTGTGACTTTAGTGTCCTACTATGTGTACACTCGTACAGGTAACTTGTCACAGTACAGGTAACTTGTCACAGTACAGGTAACTTGTCACAGTGCAGGTAACTTGTCACAGTACAGGTAACTTGTCACAGTACATGTAACTTGTCACAGTACAGGTAACTTGTCACAGTACAGGTAACTTGTCACAGTACATGTAACTTGTCACAGTACAGGTAACTTGTCACAGTACAGGTAACTTGTCACAGTACAGGTAACTTGTCACAGTACATGTAACTTGTCACAGTACAGGTAACTTGTCACAGTACAGGTAACTTGTCACAGTACATGTAACTTGTCACAGTACAGGTAACTTGTCACAGTACAGGTAACTTGTCACAGTACAGGTAACTTGCCACAGTACATGTAACTTGTCACAGTACAGGTAACTTGTCACAGTACAGGTAACTTGTCACAGTACAGGTAACTTGTCACAGTACAGGTAACTTGTCACAGTACAGGTAACTTGTCACAGTACAGGTAACTTGTCACAGTACAGGTAACTTGTCACAGTACAGGTAACTTATCACAGTACAGGTAACTTGTCACAGTGCAGGTAACTTGTCACAGTGCAGGTAACTTGTCACAGTACAGGTAACTTGTCACAGTACATGTAACTTGTCACAGTACAGGTAACTTGTCACAGTACAGGTAACTTGTCACAGTACAGGTAACTTGTCACAGTACAGGTAACTTGTTACAGTACAGATAACTTGCCACAGTACATGTAACTTGTCACAGTACAGGTAACTTGTCACAGTACAGGTAACTTGTCACATTACAGGTAACTTGTCACAGTACAGGTAACTTGTCACAGTACAGGTAACTTGTCACAGTACAGGTAACTTGTCACAGTACAGATAACTTGTCACAGTACAGGTAACTTGTCACAGTACAGGTAACTTATCACAGTACAGGTAACTTGTCACAGTGCAGGCAACTTGTATCGGAATGCATTGGATGCAGGTGAAATGTTGCATGTTTGTGATAGGATAAAGTCTGTTCTATATCTCGTGCAGATTGTCATGTTCTATATCTCGTGCAGATTGTCATGTTCTATATCTCATGCAGGTTGTCATGTTCTATGTCCCGTGCAGGTTGTCATGTTCTATATATTGTACAGGTTGTCATGTTCTATGTCCCATGCAGGTTGTCATGTTCTATATCTTGTACAGGTTGTCATGTTCTATATATTGTACAGGTTGTCATGTTCTATATATTGTGCAGGTTGTAATGTTCTATATCTCGTGCAGGTTGTCATGTTCTATATCACATGCAGGTTGTCATGTTCTCTATCCCGTGCAGGCTATCATGTTCTATATATTGTACAGGTTGTCATGTTCTATATATCGTGCATGTTGTCATGTTCTATATCATGTGCAGGTTGTCATGTTCTATGTCCCGTGCAGGTTGTCATGTTCTATATCTCGTGCAGGTTGTCATGGTCTATATCACATGCAGGTTGTCATGTTCTATATCACATGCAGGTTGTCATGTTCTATATCTCGTACAGGTTGTCATGTTCTATATATTGTACAGGTTGTCATGTTCTATATCCCGTGCATGTTGTCATGTTCTATATCTTGTACAGGTTGTCATGTTCTATGTCTCGTACAGGTTGTCTGGGAGAGACATGATTGGTATAGCATTTACTGGTTCAGGAAAGACATTGGTGTTCACTCTACCAATCATAATGTTTGTGCTGGAACAAGAGAAACGACTACCATTCATCAATAACGAGGGACCGTACGGCCTTATTGTGTGTCCATCAGTAAGTATATTGTAGCATTTAAGAATAGCCTTTAAAGACTCAATAATAGACTTTGAAGATTCCATAGTAGACTTTAACCATTTTGTAATTGACTTTGAAGATTCCATAGTAGACTTTAACCATTTTGTAATTGACTTTGAAGATTCCATAGTAGACTTTAACCATTTTGTAATTGACTTTGAAGATATTGTTTTTGGCATTGAAGAATCAGTAATGCTTTGAAGATTCAGTAATAAGCTTTGAAGATTTAGTAATATGTGTTAAAGATTTAGTAATGGGTGTGGAAGATTTAGTAATAGGTGTGGAAGATTTAGTAATAGGTGTGGAAGATTTAGTAATAGGTGTGGAAGATTTAGTAATAGGTGTGGAAGATTTAGTAATTGGTTTGGAAGATTTAGTAAGGTTTGGAAGATTTAGTAATTGGTTTGGAAGATTTAGTAATTGGTGTGGAAGATTTAGTAATTGGTTTGGAAGATTTAGCAATTGGTTTGGAAGATTTAGTAATTGGTGTGGAAGATTTAGTAATTGGTTTGGAAGATTTAGCAATTGGTTTGGAAGATTTAGTAATTGGTTTGGAAGATTTAGCAATTGGTGTGGAAGATTTAGTAATTGGTTTGGAAGATTTAGTAATTGGTTTGGAAGATTTAGTAATAGGTGTGGAAGATTTAGTAATTGGTTTGGAAGATTTAGTAATTGGTGTGGATGATTTAGTAATAGGTGTTATAGATTCATTAATATGTAATTAAAATTCAGTAATGAGCTGTGAAGACCCAGTTATAAGCTTTGAAGACTTGGTGATAGGTGTTGAAGATTCAGTAATGAGCTTTCATGACTCAATAATAATCTTTGAAGACTCCGTAATAGGTGTTGATGAATCAGTAATGCATTTTGAAAACTCAATAATGCACTTTGAAGACTCAGTAATAGGTGTTGATGAAGATTTAGTAATAAGCTTTGAAGATTCCGTAATAGGCATTTTGAAATTAGTTGTAAAACACTGACATTTCATACTTAAATTTAATTTGTTTTTTATTATTTAAATTTCCATACCATACAGACTCATTTGTGCATTACACGTTCTTATTGTGTAACATACTGTTATTTGTGCATTACACGTTCTTATTGTGTAACAGACTGTTATTTGTGCATTACACGTTCTTATTGTGTAACAGACTGTTATTTGTGCATTACACGTTCTTATTGTGTAACAGACTGTTATTTTTGCACGATCGCACATTAATAATCACATGAGCGGAATCGGCCAATCATGATCGCAACATTGCAGGGAAGTTATAATGATAATAGTTTGTTTTGTTTTTAGAGAGAGTTGGCAAAGCAAACATATGAAGTTATCCAGGAGTTTTGTGAGCACCTAGAGAGAGATGGGTTTCCCCCGTTGCGTACGGCCTTGTGTATAGGTGGTACCGCAGTCAAGGAGCAATTGGCAATCATTGGCAGGTATGCTGTTCCTTGTACATGTACCATAGAAAGCAAGAAATGCACAAGATAGAAAAACAATATAACTCTGTGGTAGTGAACTGTAAAACCATACAACAAAACAATATAACTCTGTGGTAGTGAACTGTAAAACCGTACAACAAACAATATAACTCTGTGGTAGTGAACTGTAAAACCATACAACAAAACAATATAACTCTGTGGTAGTGAACTGTAAAACCGTACAACAAAACAATATAACTCTGTGGTAGTGAACTGTAAAACCGTACAACAAAACAATATAGCACAATCTGTGGTAGTGAACTGTAAAACCGTACAACAAAACAAGATAACATGATCTGTGGTAGTGAACTGTAAAACCATACAACAAAACAATATAACACAATCTGTGGTAGTGAACTGTAAAACCGTACAACAAAACAATATAACACAATCTGTGAACTGTAAAACCGTACAACAAAACAATATAGCACAATCTGTGGTAGTGAACTGTAAAACCGTACAACAAAACAATATAACACAATCTGTGGTAGTGAACTGTAAAACCGTACAACAAAACAATATAACATGATCTGTGGTAGTGAACTGTAAAACCGTACAACAAAACAATATAACTCTGTGGTAGTGAACTGTAAAACCATACAACAAAACAATATAACTCTGTGGTAGTGAACTGTAAAACCGTACAACAAAACAAGATAACATGATCTGTGGTAGTGAACTGTAAAACCGTACAACAAAACAATATAACACAATCTGTGGTAGTGAACTGTAAAACCGTACAACAAAACAATATAACACAATCTGTGGTAGTGAACTGTAAAACCGTACAACAAAACAATATAACTCTGTGGTAGTGAACTGTAAAACCATACAACAAAACAATATAACTCTGTGGTAGTGAACTGTAAAACCGTACAACAAAACAATATAACACAATCTGTGGTAGTGAACTGTAAAACCGTACAACAAAACAATATAACACAATCTGTGGTAGTGAACTGTAAAACCGTACAACAAAACAATATAACATGATCTGTGGTAGTGAACTGTAAAACCGTACAACAAAACAATATAACATGATCTGTGGTAGTGAACTGTAAAACCGTACAACAAAACAATATAACTCTGTGGTAGTGAACTGTAAAACCGTACAACACAACAATATAGCACAATCTGTGGTAGTGAACTGTAAAATCATACAGCAAAACAATATAACACAATCTGTGGTAGTGAACTGTAAAATCGTACAGCAAAACAATATAACACAATCTGTGGTAGTGAACTGTAAAACCTTGGCTGGCTGCTTAAGATAGGTTTGACAGAGTTATGTGTTGGGTCAATATCTAGTGCATCTTATGTCTTATATTGTTTTTTCCGTTTGTCCGCTTTTTCCTTGTCCGTGCATCATTTCCAAAACCCTTTTGTTGGATTTTTATCAAACTTGGCAGGAAGCATCAGTATTATGTCTAGTTGTGTATATTGTAATCCCGTTATGGTTGGATGTTCACCAAACTTGGCAGGAAGCATCAGTATTATGTCTAGTTGTGTATATTGTAATCCCGTTATGGTTGGATGTTCACCAAACTTGGCAGGAAGCATCAGTATTATGTCTAGTTGTGTATATTGTATTCACGTTCTAGTTGGATGATTTTTTGATCCATTTGAACATTTTTTATAACACAAAGATTGTCCACGCATTTCATCCACAAACTAGCTTGTTGGAATGTGGCTGCTTAGAACAGGTAGCTGCTTAATAGAGGTCAAATGTATAATAAAACATATTGGGAATCTCGAAACTGTCTGCTTAATACAGGATGATTGCTTAATAGAGGTGACCACTAACACAGGTTTGACTGTACTTAATAGAGGTGACCACTAACACAGGTTTGACTGTAGAGGTGACCACTGACACAGGTTTGACTGTATAGGTGACCACTAACACAGGTTTGACTGTATAGGTGACCACTAACACAGGTTTGACTGTATAGGTGACCACTAACACAGGTTTGACTGTATAGGTGACCACTAACACAGGTTTGACTGTACTTAATAGAGGTGACCACTAACACATGTTTGACTGTATAGGTGACCACTAACACAGGTTTGACTGTATAGGTGACCACTAACACAGGTTTGACTGTATAGGTGACCACTAACACAGGTTTGACTGTATAGGTGACCACTAACACAGGTTTGACTGTATAGGTGACCACTAACACAGGTTTGACTGTAGAGGTGACCACTAACACAGGTTTGACTGTAGAGGTGACCACTAACACAGGTTTGACTGTAGAGGTGACCACTAACACAGGTTTGACTGTATAGGTGACCACTAACACAGGTTTGACTGTACATTTTACATGACTTCCTATATTTCACATCCATGCTTTTATTACTCCACTGCAGGCAGACGTAAGTTTCTTTCAAAAATAATTTCTAGTTTACATAGGCTATGCAGAATGAGCACAGTCACAGGAACCATGTTTAACCTCACTTCTCACCAATGCAACCTGAGTTCGATCCTCGGACCGGGAAGTATGTGAGATGGTACGGTGGTCGCCAGATCAGACAGGTGGGTTTTCTCCGGGTACTCTGGTTTCCTCCCACACGAATGACCACATTTACGCTTTCATCCGAGCCAACGAGAGTGATTAATATAAGTTAAAACTTACTTTGCAATAAAGTTTAATCTAACCTTGGTTTGATTTGGTTCAGAATTGAAATAACACAATAATTTGGAGAGGTTGATAGGAGTTACATGAAATCATTTATTATTCTAGAGCTTCATTAACCCTTTGTATGTTTGCGGCAGATAAAATCACTTTTGCAAACAGTATAGAGCCTGATCAGGCGGCACAGAACATGCTGTCTGATCAGGCTCTATGCTGTTTGCTATTTGGATGGTGGAGCTAAAACACTTGGCTGAATAGCAACATAGATCCTGATCAGACGCGGTGTTACGTGTGTGTGTTATTATTGTAATATTGCAGGGGTGTATATATCATGGTGGTCACGGCTGGTTGATTCATGGATATGTTGTATGGTGTATTAATATTGTAATATTGCAGGGGTGTACATATCATGGTGGTCATGGCTGGTTGATTGGTGAATATGTTACATGATGTGTTTTGTAATATTGCAGGGGTGTACATATAATGGTGGCCACACCAGGTCGATTGATGGATATGTTACATGATGTGTTTTGTAATATTGCAGGGGTGTACATATAATGGTGGCCACACCAGGTCGATTGATGGATATGTTACATGATGTGTTTTGTAATATTGCAGGGGTGTACATATAATGGTGGCCACACCAGGTCGATTGGTGAATATGTTACATGATGTGTTTTGTAATATTGCAGGGGTGTACATATAATGGTGGCCACACCAGGTCGATTGATGGATATGTTACATGATGTGTTTTGTAATATTGCAGGGGTGTACATATAATGGTGGCCACACCAGGTCGATTGATGAATATGTTACATGATGTGTTTTGTAATATTGCAGGGGTGTACATATAATGGTGGCCACACCAGGTCGATTGATGGATATGTTAGCTAAGAAGATGATCACGTTGGATATCTGTAGGTACCTGTGCCTGGACGAGGCAGATAGAATGATTGACATGGGGTTCGAGGAAGACGTGAGAACAATCTTCTCCTACTTCAAGGTATAGTTTCTCATGTCAGCTTGTATTGCATATAACAACACTTGTTACATATGATATATGAGGGAGAAATTTGGGGTGTATATGAGGGAGAAGCTTGCTTTATATGAGGGATAAGATAGGTGTGTATGAGGGAGAAGTTTGGTGTAAATGAGGGAGAAGTTTGGTGTATATGAGGGAGAAGCTTGGTGTATATGAGGGAGAAGCTTGCTTTATATGAAGGATAAGATAGGTGTATATGAGGGAGAAGTTTGGTGTAAATGAGGGAGAAGTTTGGTGTAAATGAGGGAGAAGTTTGGTGTATATGAGGGAGAAGTGTGGTGTAAATGAGGGAGAAGTTGGGTGTAGATGAGGGAGAAGCTTGGTGTATATGAGGGAGGAGATTGGTGTATATGAGGGAGAAGCTTGGTGTATATGAGGGAGAAGATTGGTGTATATGAGGGAGAAGCTTGGTGTATATGAGGGAGAAGCTTGGTGTATATGAGGGAGAAGATTGGTGTATATGAGGGAGAAGCTTGGTGTATATGAGGGAGAAGATTGGTGTATATGAGGGAGAAGCTTGGTGTATATGAGGGAGAAGTGTGTTGTATATGAGGGAGAAGCTTGGTGTATATGAGGGAGAAGCTTGGTGTATATGAGGGAGAAGCTTGGTGTATATGAGGGAGAAGTTGGGTGTATATGAGGGAGAAGCTTGGTGTATGTTAATTGCCAAGAATTATGTTTTCGGCAATACTACACGGTTGCTCGAATTCAAAACTCTGAAAATTAATTTTCCAAGTCGAGCACATTACGAAATAAAGTGTTCGCGAAATGATCGTGTTTTACAGTATCCGTAAATTTATGTTTATGAGGATAATGCAAAATACAGAAGATGCTTCTAATTGCAGAAACATCCAGGATTCCTTTACTTACCTGGTACCATAGCATCAATACAGAAGATGCTTCTAATTGCAGAAACATCCAGGATTCCTTTACTTACCCTGTACAATAGCATCAATACAGAAGATGCTTCTAATTGCAGAAACATCCAGGATTCCTTTACTTACCCTGTACAATAGCACCAATACAGAAGATGCTTCTAATTGCAGAAACATCCATGATTCCTTTACTTACCCTGTACAATAGCACCAATACAGAAGATGCTTCTAATTGCAGAAACATCCAGGATTCCTTTACTTACCTGGTACCATAGCATCAATACAGAAGATGCTTCTAATTGCAGAAACATCCAGGATTCCTTTACTTACCTGGTACCATAGCATCAATACAGAAGATGCTTCTAATTGCAGAAACATCCAGGATTCCTTTACTTACCCTGTACAATAGCACCAATACAGAAGATGCTTCTAATTGCAGAAACATCCATGATTCCTTTACTTACCCTGTACAATAGCACCAATACAGAAGATGCTTCTAATTGCAGAAACATCCAGGATTCCTTTACTTACCTGGTACCATAGCATCAATACAGAAGATGCTTCTAATTGCAGAAACATCCAGGATTCCTTTACTTACCTGGTACCATAGCATCAATACAGAAGATGCTTCTAATTGCAGAAACATCCAGGATTCCTTTACTTCCCCTGTACAATAGCACCAATACAGAAGATGCTTCTAATTGCAGAAACATCCAGGATTCCTTTACTTACCCTGTACAATAGCACCAATACAGAAGATGCTTCTAATTGCAGAAACATCCAGGATTCCTTTACTTACCTGGTACCATAGGATCAATACACGAGAACTTGGTTTATAATCCCATCCAATATACTGTTAGTATTATTATTATTATGGGTGGGTAGGGCATGCTGTTCATGATGCATGGATTTACATGTCAGTTCACCACCAGGCCATGTCTCAAATATCCATACCTACAATATCCATGCCTACAAAGTCCATGCCTACAGTCTCCATGCATCCAGTCTCCTTGCCTACAATCTCCATTTATTACTGTTTTACAGGGACAGAGGCAGACATTGTTGTTCTCAGCTACCATGCCTAAAAAGATACAGAACTTTGCTCGTAGTGCTCTTGTGAAGCCGGTGACAGTGAATGTAGGTCGTGCCGGCGCGGCCAGTCTCGATGTTGTACAGGAAGTAGAATATGTCAAACAGGAAGCCAAGATAGTTTACATACTCGAATGTCTACAAAAGACATCTCCACCTGTACGTACATGTATAAACTCATAGCATTTTGCAGATTTTATTTGTAAAGCATTTATGTGTTGTACTTATGAACAATAATGCATGCCTGTTACATCTCTCTGTACCCACTTAGTGCATGTCTGTTAAATATCTCTGTATCTGCTTAGTGCATGTCTGTTAAATCTCTCTGTATCTGCTTAGTGCATGTCTGTTAAATCTCTCTGTATCTGCTTAGTGCATGCCTGTTACATCTCTATGTAGACACTTAGTGCATGTCTGTTACATCTCTCTGTAGACGCTTAGTGCATGTCTGTTACATCTCTATGTAGACACTTAGTGCATGTCTGTTAGATCTCTCTGTAACTACTTAGTGCATGTCTGTTTCATCTCTCTGTAACTACTTAGTGCATGTCTGTTACATCTCTCTGTAGACACTTAGTGCATGTCTGTTAAATCTCTCTGTATCTGCTTAGTGCATGTCTGTTACATCTCTCTGTAGATGTTTAGTGCATGTCTGTTACATCTCTCTGTAGACACTTAGTGCATGTCTGTTACATCTCTCTGTAGACACTTAGTGCATGTCTGTTACATCTCTCTGTAGACACTTAGTGCATGTCTGTTACATCTCTCTGTAGGCACTTAGTGCATGTCTGTTACATCTCTCTGTAGGCACTTAGTGCATGTCTGTTACATCTCTCTGTAGACACTTAGTGCATGTCTGTTACATCTCTCTGTAACTACTTAGTGCATGTCTGTTACATCTCTCTGTAGGCACTTAGTGCATGTCTGTTACATCTCTCTGTAGACACTTAGTGCATGTCTGTTACATCTCTCTGTAGACACTTAGTGCATGTCTGTTACATCTCTCTGTAGACACTTAGTGCATGTCTGTTACAACTCTCTGTAGACACTTAGTGCATGTCTGTTACATCTCTATGGAGACACTTAGTGCATGCCTGTTACATCTCTCTGTAGACACTTAGTGCATGTCTGTTACATCTCTCTGTAACTACTTAGTGCATGTCTGTTACATCTCTCTGTAGGCACTTAGTGCATGTCTGTTACATCTCTCTGTAGACACTTAGTGCATGTCTATTACATCTCTCTGTAGACACTTGGTGCATGTCTGTTACATCTCTCTGTAACTACTTAGTGCATGTCTGTTACATCTCTCTGTAGGCACTTAGTGCATGTCTGTTACATCTCTCTGTAGGCACTTAGTGCATGCCTGTTACATCTCTCTGTAGACACTTAGTGCATGTCTGTTACATCTCTCTGTAACTACTTAGTGCATGTCTGTTACATCTCTCTGTAGGCACTTAGTGCATGTCTGTTACATCTCTCTGTAGACACTTAGTGCATGTCTATTACATCTCTCTGTAGACACTTAGTGCATGTCTGTTACATCTCTCTGTAACTACTTAGTGCATGTCTGTTACATCTCTCTGTAGGCACTTAGTGCATGTCTGTTACATCTCTCTGTAGACACTTAGTGCATGTCTGTTACATCTCTCTGTAGATGTTTAGTGCATGTCTGTTACATCTCTCTGTAGGCACTTAGTGCATGTCTGTTACATCTCTCTGTAGATGTTTAGTGCATGTCTGTTACATCTCTCTGTAGACACTTAGTGCATGTCTGTTACATCTCTCTGTAGACACTTAGTGCATGTCTGTTACATCTCTCTGTATACACTTAGTGCATGTCTGTTACATCTCTCTGTAGGCACTTAGTGCATGTCTGTTACATCTCTCTGTAGACACTTAGTGCATGTCTGTTACATCTCTCTGTAGACACTTAGTGCATGTCTGTTACATCTCTCTGTAGGCACTTAGTGCATGTCTGTTACATCTCTCTGTAGGCACTTAGTGCATGTCTGTTACATCTCTCTGTAGACACTTAGTGCATGTCTGTTACATCTCTCTGTAACTACTTAGTGCATGTCTGTTACATCTCTCTGTAGGCACTTAGTGCATGTCTGTTACATCTCTCTGTAGACACTTAGTGCATGTCTGTTACATCTCTCTGTAGACACTTAGTGCATGTCTGTTACATCTCTCTGTAGACACTTAGTGCATGTCTGTTACAACTCTCTGTAGACACTTAGTGCATGTCTGTTACATCTCTCTGTATCCACTTAGTGCATGTCTGTTACATCTCTATGTACACACTTAGTGCATGTCTGTTACATCTCTCTGTAGGCACTTAGTGCATGCCTGTTACATCTCTCTGTAGACACTTAGTGCATGTCTGTTACATCTCTCTGTAGACACTTATTGCATGTCTGTTACATCTCTCTGTAGACACTTAGTGCATGTCTGTTACATCTCTCTGTATCCACTTAGTGCATGCCTGTTACATCTCTATGTAGACGCTTAGTGCATGTCTGTTACATCTCTCTGGAGACACTTAGTACATGTCTGTTACATATCTCTGTAGGCATTTAGTGCATGTCTGTTACATCTCTCTGTAGACACTTAGTGCATGTCTATTACATCTCTCTGTAGACGCTTAGTGCATGTCTGTTACATCTCTATGGAGACACTTAGTGCATGCCTGTTACATCTCTCTGTAGACACTTAGTGCATGTCTGTTACATCTCTCTGTAACTACTTAGTGCATGTCTGTTACATCTCTCTGTAGGCACTTAGTGCATGTCTGTTACATCTCTCTGTAGACACTTAGTGCATGTCTATTACATCTCTCTGTAGACACTTAGTGCATGTCTGTTACATCTCTCTGTAACTACTTAGTGCATGTCTGTTACATCTCTCTGTAGGCACTTAGTGCATGTCTGTTACATCTCTCTGTAGGCACTTAGTGCATGTCTGTTACATCTCTCTGTAGGCACTTAGTGCATGCCTGTTACATCTCTCTGTAGACACTTAGTGCATGTCTGTTACATCTCTCTGTAACTACTTAGTGCATGTCTGTTACATCTCTCTGTAGGCACTTAGTGCATGTCTGTTACATCTCTCTGTAGACACTTAGTGCATGTCTATTACATCTCTCTGTAGACACTTAGTGCATGTCTGTTACATCTCTCTGTAACTACTTAGTGCATGTCTGTTACATCTCTCTGTAACTACTTAGTGCATGTCTGTTACATCTCTCTGTAGGCACTTAGTGCATGTCTGTTACATCTCTCTGTAGGCACTTAGTGCATGTCTGTTACATCTCTCTGTAGGCACTTAGTGCATGCCTGTTACATCTCTCTGTAGACACTTAGTGCATGTCTGTTACATCTCTCTGTAACTACTTAGTGCATGTCTGTTACATCTCTCTGTAGGCACTTAGTGCATGTCTGTTACATCTCTCTGTAGACACTTAGTGCATGTCTATTACATCTCTCTGTAGACACTTAGTGCATGTCTGTTACATCTCTCTGTAACTACTTAGTGCATGTCTGTTACATCTCTCTGTAGGCACTTAGTGCATGTCTGTTACATCTCTCTGTAGGCACTTAGTGCATGCCTGTTACATCTCTCTGTAGACACTTAGTGCATGCCTGTTACATCTCTCTGTAGGCACTTAGTGCATGCCTGTTACATCTCTCTGTAGACACTTAGTGCATGTCTGTTACATCTCTCTGTAGACACTTAGTGCATGTCTGTTACATCTCTCTGTAACTACTTAGTGCATGTCTGTTACATCTCTATGTAGGCACATAGTGCATGTCTGTTACATCTCTCTGTAGGCACTTAGTGCATGTCTGTTACATCTCTCTGTAGGCACTTAGTGCATGCCTGTTACATCTCTCTATATACACTTAGTGCATGCCTGTTACATCTATATGTATACACTTAGTGCATGTCTGTTACATCTCTCTGTAGGCACTTAGTGCATGTCTGTTACATCTCTCTGTAGACACTTAGTGCATGCCTGTTACATCTCTTTGTAGACACTTAGTGCATGTCTGTTACATCTCTCTGTATCCATTTAGTGCATGTCTGTTACATCTCTCTGTAGACACTTAGTGCATGTCTGTTACATCTCTCTGTAGACACTTAGTGCATGTCTGTTACATCTATCTGTAGACACTTAGTGCATGTCTATTACATCTCTCTGTAGGCACTTAGTGCATGCCTGTTACATCTCTATGTAGACACTTAGTGCATGTCTGTTACATCTCTCTGTACCCACTTAGTGCATGTCTGTTTCATCTCTCTGTATCCACTTAGTGCATGTCTGTTTCATCTCTCTGTATCCACTTAGTGCATGTCTGTTACATCTCTATGTAGGCACTTAGTGCATGTCTGTTACATCTCTATGTAGACACTTAGTGCATGCCTGTTACATCTCTCTGTATACACTTAGTGCATGTCTGTTACATATCTCTGTATCCACTTAGTGCATGTCTGTTACATATCTCTGTAGACACTTAGTGCATGTCTGTTACATATCTCTGTATCCACTTAGTGCATGTCTGTTACATCTCTATGTAGGCACTTAGTGCATGTCTGTTACATCTCTATGTAGACGCTTAGTGCATGTCTGTTACATCTCTATGTAGGCACTTAGTGCATGTCTGTTACATCTCTATGTAGACGCTTAGTGCATGTCTGTTACATCTCTCTGTAGGCACTTAGTGCATGTCTGTTACATCTCTCTGTAGGCACTTAGTGCATGTCTGTTACATCTCTCTGTAGACACTTAGTGCATGTCTGTTACATCTCTCTGTATCTGCTTAGTGCATGTCTGTTAAATCTCTCTGTATCCACTTAGTGCATGCCTGTTACATCTCTATGTAGATGCTTAGTGCATGTCTGTTACATCTCTCTGTAGACACTTAGTGCATGTCTGTTACATCTCTCTGTAAGCACTTAGTGCATGTCTGTTACATCTCTCTGTAGACACTTAGTGCATGTCTGTTACATCTCTCTGTAGACACTTAGTGCATGTCTGTTACATCTCTCTGTAGACGCTTAGTGCATGCCTGTTACATCTCTCTGTAGACACTTAGTGCATGTCTGTTACATCTCTCTGGAGACACTTAGTGCATGTCTGTTACATCTCTCTGTAGACACTTAGTGCATGTCTGTTACATCTCTCTGTAGACACTTAGTGCATGTCTGTTACATCTCTCTGTAGACACTTAGTGCATGTCTGTTACATCTCTCTGTAGACACTTAGTGCATGTCTGTTACATCTCTCTGTAGACATTTAGTGCATGTCTGTTACATCTCTCTGTACACACTTAGTGCATGCCTGTTATATCTCTCTGTAGACACTTAGTGCATGTCTGTTACATCTCTCTGTAGACACTTAGTGCATGTCTGTTACATCTCTCTGTAAGCACTTAGTGCATGTCTGTTACATCTCTCTGTAGACACTTAGTGCATGTCTGTTACATCTCTCTGTAGACACTTAGTGCATGTCTGTTACATCTCTCTGTAGACGCTTAGTGCATGCCTGTTACATCTCTCTGTAGACACTTAGTGCATGTCTGTTACATCTCTCTGGAGACACTTAGTGCATGTCTGTTACATCTCTCTGTAGACACTTAGTGCATGTCTGTTACATCTCTCTGTAGACACTTAGTGCATGTCTGTTACATCTCTCTGTAGACACTTAGTGCATGTCTGTTACATCTCTCTGTAGACACTTAGTGCATGTCTGTTACATCTCTCTGTAGACATTTAGTGCATGTCTGTTACATCTCTCTGTACACACTTAGTGCATGCCTGTTATATCTCTCTGTAGACACTTAGTGCATGTCTGTTACATCTCTCCTGGTGGATCCAGGGTGGTACAGCTGCAACTTGTCATGTAGGGTAGGGGCCTCCTGGTGGTTCCAGGGTGGTACAGCTGCAACTTGTCATGTAGGGTAGGGGCCTCCTGTTGGATCCAGGGTGGTATAGGTACAACTTGTCATGTAGGGTAGGGCCTCCTGGTGGATCCAGGGTGGTACAGGTGCAACTTGTCATGTAGGGTAGGGGCCTCCTTGTGGATCCAGGGTGGTACAGGTGGAACTTGTCATGTAGGGTGGGGCCTCCTGGTGGAGACATCCCTGGTGGTACAGCTGGAACTTGTCATGTAGGGTAGGGGCC
This sequence comes from Archivesica marissinica, assembly GCA_014843695.1. NCBI lineage: Eukaryota > Metazoa > Mollusca > Bivalvia > Venerida > Vesicomyidae > Archivesica > Archivesica marissinica. Next base: position 98,764,938 of record CM026387.1, on the reverse strand, counting down.
TCCTGGTGGATCCAGGGTGGTACAGGTACAACTTATCATGTAGGGTAGGGGCCTCCTGGTGGAGACATCCATGGTGGTACAGCTGCAACTTGTCATGTAGGGTAGGGGTCTCCTGGTGGATCCAGGGTGGTACAGGTACAACTTGTCATGTAGGGTAGGGCCTCCTGGTGGATCCAGGGTGGTACAGGTGTAACTTGTCATGTAGGGTGGGGCCTCCAGGTGGATCCAGGGTGGTACAGGTACAACTTGTCATGTAGGGTAGGGGCCTCCTGGTGGATCCAGGGTGGTACAGCTGCAACTTGTCATATAGGGTGGGGCCTCCTGGTGGATCCATGGTGGTACGGCTGCAACTTGTCATGTAGGGTGGGGCCTCCTGGTGGATCCAGGGTGGTACAGGTGCAACTTGTCATGTAGGGTAGGGCCTCCTGGTGGATCCAGGGTGGTACAGCTGCAACTTGTCATGTAGGGTGTGGCCTCCTGGTGGATCCATGGTGGTACAGCTGCAACTTGTCATGTAGGGTGGGGCCTCCTGGTGGATCCATGGTGGTACAGCTGCAACTTGTCATGTAGGGTGGGGCCTCCTGGTGGATCCAGGGTGGTACAGGTGCAACTTGTCATGTAGGGTGGAGTCTCCTGATGGAGACATCCAAGGTGGTACAGCTGCAACTTGTCATGTAGGGTAGGGCCTCCTGGTGGATCCAGGGTGGTACAGGTGCAACTTGTCATGTAGGGTAGGGCCTCCTGGTGGATCCAGGGTGGTACAGCTGCAACTTGTCATGTAGGGTGGGGCCTCCTGGTAGATCCAGGGTGGTACAGCTGCAACTTGCCATGTAGGGTAGGGCCTCCTGATGGATCCAGAGTGCTATAGGTGCAACTTGTCATGTAGGGTGGGGCCACCTGGTAGATCCAGGGTGGTACAGCTGCAACTTGTCATGTAGGGTGAGGCCTCCTGGTGGAACCAGGGTGGTACAGCTGCAACTTGTCATGTAGGTAAGGGCCTCCTGACGGATCCAGGGTGGTACAGGTGGAACTTGTCATGTAGGGTGGGGCCTCCTGGTGGATCCAGGGTGGTACAGCTGCAACTTGTCATGTAGGGTGGGGCCTCCTGGTGGATCCAGGGTGGTACAGCTGCAACTTGTCATGTAGGGTGGGGCCTCCTGGTGGATCCAGGGTGGTACAGCTGCAACTTGTCATGTAGGGTAGGGGCCTTCTTGTTGACTATTTATATATGTACATGTATATACAGGTTTTGTTGACTATTTATATATGTACATGTATATACAGGTTTTGTTGACTATTTATATATGTACATGTATATACATGTTTTGTTGACTATTTATATATGTACATGTATATACAGTTTTGTTGACTATTTATATATGTACATGTATATACAGGTTTTGTTGACTATTTATATATGTACATGTATATACAGGTTTTGTTGACTATTTTTATGTGTACATGTATATACAGGTTTTGGTTTTTGCCGAGAAAAAACAAGATGTTGATGCCATACATGAGTATCTGTTACTGAAGGGAGTGGAGGCTGTAGCTATACATGGAGGAAAAGGTATTTATTGAAGGGAGTGGAGGCTGTAGCTATACATGGAGGAAAAGGTATTTATTGAAGGGAGTGGAGGCTGTAGCTATACATGGAGGAAAAGGTATTTATTGAAGGGAGTGGAGGCTGTAGCTATACATGGAGGAAAAGGTATTTACTGAAGGGAGTGGAGACTATAGCATTACAGTATTTATGTACATGTATAACATTATGGTATTTATATACATGTATAACATTACAGTATGTATGTACATGTATAATATTACAGTATTTATTTTATAACATTACAGTATTTATTTTTAATATTGTGTTTATAAAGCACGTCAACACGTCGGTCGGTATTTATTGTTTGATATTATTATAGTATTTATTTTATAATATGAAGGTATTTATTTTATAATGTGAAGGTATTCATTGCATAATATGAAGGTATTTATTTTATAATGTGAAGGTATTCATTGCATAATGTGAAGGTATTTATTTTATAATGTGAAGGTATTCATTTTATAATGTGACGGTATTCATTGCATAATATGAAGGTATTTATTTTATAATGTGACGGTATTCATTGCATAATGTGATGGTATTCATTGCATAATATAAAGGTATTTATTTTATAATGTGACGGTATTCATTTTATAATGTGAAGGTATTCATTGCATAATATGAAGGTATTTATTTTATAATGTGAAGGTATTTATTTTATAATGTGAAGGTATTTATTTTATAATGTGATGGTATTCATTGCATAATATGAAGGTATTCATTGCATAATATGAAGGTATTTATTTTATAATGTGAAGGTATTTATTTTATAATGTGAAGGTATTTATTTTATAATGTGATGGTATTCATTGCATAATGTGAAGGTATTTATTTTATAATGTGACGGTATTCATTTTATAATGTGAAGGTATTTATTTTATAATATGAAGGTATTTATTTTATAATGTGAAGGTATTTATTTTATAATGTGAAGGTATTCATTGCATAATATGAAGGTATTTATTTTATAATGTGAAGGTATTTATTTTATAATGTGATGGTATTCATTGCATAATGTGAAGGTATTTATTTTATAATGTGAAGGTATTTATTTTATAATGTGACGGTATTCATTTTATAATGTGAAGGTATTTATTTTATAATGTGACGGTATTTATTTTATAATGTGACGGTATTCATTTTATAATATGAAGGTATTTATTTTATAATATGAAGGTATTTATTTTATAATATGAAGGTATTTATTTTATAATATGAAGGTATTTATTTTATAATGTGATGGTATTCATTGCATAATGTGATGGTATTTATTTTATAATATGAAGGTATTTATTTTATAATATGAAGGTATTTATTTTATAATGTGATGGTATTCATTGCATAATGTGAAGGTATTTATTTTATAATATGAAGGTATTTATTTTATAATGTGATGGTATTTATTTTATAATATGAAGGTATTTATTTTATAATGTGATGGTATTCATTGCATAATGTGAAGGTATTTATTTTATAATGTGAAGGTATTTATTTTATAATATGAAGTATTGGTATTTATTGCATAGTATTGGTATTCATTGTATAATATTATGGTAATTATTATAAAACTTCACTATCCACAGTATTCTGTACCATTTGCAGTATTGTTTTAGAGACAAACGGTCATGCGTGACCCAACTAGTAATGCTAGTCAATGACTTGATTACCTCTGTCTACAATTAGCATCAGGTAGATCTCATCCTATTAGACTTCAGTAATGCTTTCGACAAGGTCAATCACGAGAAAGTACTACTAACCATGCATAACTATGGAGTCAGAGGTCAAACATTAAGGTGGCTTAAGAGTTTTCTAGATAATAAACTCGTCAGTTGTCCTTAACGGTATTAGTTCAGAAGCCATTCCTGTGTCTTCTGGAGTCCCACAGGGATCCGTACTTGGACCCCTGCTTTTCCTAGCCTATATAAACGACCTCCCACAAAACATCAGTTCCAAAGTCCGTATCTTTGCAGATGATACTGCATTCTATCTATCACTGACATCTGCAAATGAGTCGTCACACTCCAAAACGATCTTAGAGATTAGAAGAGTGGGACATGGAATTTAACCCCTCCAAATGTCAAGATATCCACGGCACCAGAAGGAAACATCATACTCTCCCAGTCAAAATTACCTAGTTCCCCTCTCCCGTCCTGCTCGCCATTGCCATTCCTTAAGCTATAGGTTAATTACAGCAACTACAGACTACTACAAGTTTTCCTATTTTCCAAGAACAATCTACCATTGGAATCATCGCCCTCCTGACATTGTCCATCTCCCTACCATAGAGCAATTCAATACGGCATTCTGCTTTATTGATCATGCCAGCCCTTAGTTGTTCTGCCCTTTTAAACTCTTAACCTAACTTACGTTTCATTACTTTCATATATTTATGCTTTTAACTACTCATACTTTTAACTTCGTTGCGGTTTTTGATGCGCAACATGTCTACATCCCCGCGAGGGATTTGACATTAAAGGAAGATAGATATAACATTACAATATTTATTATGTATTTATGTTATATAATATTATGTATTTATGTTATATAATATTATGTATTTATTTATCGTTACACAATAGATCAGGAAGAACGTACACAGTCTATCGAGCAGTTCAGGAAAGCAGAGAAGGATGTTCTTGTAGCCACAGATGTCGCTTCTAAAGGTCTCGATTTCCCCGATGTCAAGCACGTTATCAACTACGACATGCCCGAGGATATTGAGAATTATGGTAAAAATGTCCGAATACATTTGACCGCTTGGACCAAATGCCGGTGTCTACTAAGTTGTCTATTTGAGTGTTGGTCTTTGTAACGGTAGCCACCTGTAACTTGCAGAAGGCCTGTGGTTCTGCCTTGATGCAAACTCGGCATACGTATATGTGGAAACTCGGCATACGTATATGTGGAAACTTGGCATACGTATATGTGGAAACTTGGCATACGTATATGTGGAAACTCGGCATACGTATATGTGGAAACTCGGCATACGTATATGTGGAAACTCGGCATACGTATATGTGGAAACTCGGCATACGTATAGGTGGAAACTAGGCATACGTATAGGTGGAAACTCGGCATATGTATATGTGGAAACTAGGCATATATATATATGTGGAAACTCGGCATATGTATATGTGGAAACTAGGCATATATATATGTGGAAACTCGGCATATGTATAGGTGGAAACTCGGCATATGTATATGTGGAAACTTGGCATACGTATATGTGGAAACTCGGCATATGTATATGTGGAAACTCGGCATATGTATATGTGCAAACTAGGCATATGTGTATGTGGAAACTAGGCATACGTATATGTGGAAACTTGGCATACGTATATGTGGAAACTTGGCATACGTATATGTGGAAACTTGGCATACGTATATGTGGAAACTTGGCATACGTATATGTGGAAACTCGGCATATGTATATGTGCAAACTCGGCATATGTATATGTGGAAACTCGGCATACGTATATGTGGAAACTTGGCATACGTATATGTGGAAACTTGGCATACGTATATGTGGAAACTTGGCATACGTATATGTGGAAACTAGGCATATGTATATGTGGAAACTAGGCATACGTATATGTGGAAACTCGGCATACGTATATGTGGAAACTTGGCATACGTATATGTGGAAACTTGGCATACGTATATGTGGAAACTAGGCATATGTATATGTGGAAACTAGGCATACGTATATGTGGAAACTAGGCATATGTATATGTGGAAACTAGGCATATGTATATGTGGAAACTAGGCATATGTATATGTGGAAACTAGGCATATGTATATGTGGAAACTAGGCATACGTATATGTGGAAACTCGGCATACGTATATGTGGAAACTTGGCATACGTATATGTGGAAACTAGGCATATGTATATGTGGAAACTCGGCATATGTACATATATGGTATTCCTATCCAACAGATTGTGTATGCCGAGTGTATACTATCCTCAGACACAGTCATGTATAGAGGCAGATATAGGATTTGCCAATGGGGGGGTGGGGTAAACATTGTTTGGTCTGAAGGGGTGGGGGTAGTGAAAACATTTTATTTTAATGGGGAAAAAATATAAATTGAGAGCAGGAGGGGAGGGGATTAAGCTCCGCCCCCCCTTATACCTGCCATTGATGTAATCAAGCAACAATAAATTGAATACCCTGGAAATGATTGAGTGATAGTTACTGTAATCTACTTTCAGTTCACAGAATTGGTCGTACTGGCAGGTGTGGTAAGACTGGTGTGGCTACCACCTTTATTAACAAGGGTGTGGGTATGTATCACCGGTTGCATCCTTTCCTACATGATACCTCATTAAATCGTAATTCTTTACACGCTAGCAATGAAAATAACACTCAAATAATGCAATTCCATTATAATTCTGCAATACAATTCAAATGGAATTCCATTATAATTCTGCAATACAATTCAAATGGAATTCCATTATAATTCTGCAATACAATTCAAATGGAATTCCATTATAATTCTGCGACACAATTCAAGTGGAATTCCATTATAATTCTGCGACACAATTCAAGTGGAATTCCATTATAATTCTGCGACACAATTCAAGTGGAATTCCATTATAATTCTGCGACACAATTCAAGTGGAATTCCATTATAATTCTGCGACACAATTCAAGTGGAATTCCATTATAATTCTGCGACACAATTCAAGTGGAATTCCATTATAATTCTGCGACACAATTCAAGTGGAATTCCATTATAATTCTGCGACACAATTCAAGTGGAATTCCATTATAATTCTGCGACACAATTCAAGTGGAATTCCATTATAATTCTGCGACACAATTCAAGTGGAATTCCATTATAATTCTGCGACACAATTCAAGTGGAATTCCATTATAATTCTGCGACACAATTCAAGTGGAATTCCATTATAATTCTGCGACACAATTCAAGTGGAATTCCATTATAATTCTGCGACACAATTCAAGTGGAATTCCATTATAATTCTGCGACACAATTCAAGTGGAATTCCATTATAATTCTGCGACACAATTCAAGTGGAATTCCATTATAATTCTGCGACACAATTCAAGTGGAATTCCATAATTCTGATTATTTCTAGAGTTTTCAGTTACAATTATGAAACATAAACTAATAAATTGTCGTCTGCTACAATTATTTGAACTATTTATAGCATTTATTTTACCCAGCATGCAAAGAGTTCAAACCTCACGGTTCTGTTAACATGCCCGAGCAATTATGTCTCTGCTAAGGTTGTGAACATTCGAACTCATGCCCCTTATGAGTGAGTTACATACTTTGGTAGTGGTAGTGCGTTCGCTTCAGGTGTGGGCCCAGTGTCTGCGCCCAGCTGTAGCCATTACGCTTATGCCCTTAGGCAAGGTACTTAAATTCCACATTACCTTTTCTTTCTCCCACAGGGCGGTGAATTCCATCAGAAATGAGGTCTCGAGAGTGATTAAAATTAATATAATCGAGCCAAAATAAATTTGTATAAACTAGGGAGCTATCCAGTTAGTTAGAGGAAGGTCGTGGTTCATCTTGGGTGCTTGCTTGTGCCTAAAGCTGGAAAGTTTGATGATGTCACCAAACTATCTGAGGTGAAGGACACGTATTACAGCAGCGTTCTATGTCTACATATACTGTACCTGTCATGTGTTATAATCTGTATCTAATCAAATGGAAGTGTGATATGTACAGTGGGCTTTTCTCTATGTACTCCGGTTTCCTGCCACACGAATGACCACATACATGCTTACATCCGTGCGTGTGTGTGTGTTTTACGTTTATTTATCGTCGCTACCAGTTGCCCATATGAGTGACTCCTCCTGAAGAGATTAGTCATTTTATATTTTCGAGGATAATGCAATGATACAGATAGAGACCCATTACAGAGTCTCCTCTGGTTCTTTTACGTGCACAGTGTAAAGCACCAACACAAGACCTCCGTTTAACGTCCCACCTGAATTCCATCCGTGCCAACAAGAGTGATTAATATAAATTGTAAAATAAGTAAAGTTTACACTTTATACTAATCAAATAATAATTTGTATTTTGGAGATAACGCTATTAAAATTGTGTTTAGTTATATGTATGTTATTCTGCTCAGTTACCAGATGGAGGTATGATCTTCATAGTCAGGGAGTGAAATATCCAACAGATACACTGCTGTTTATTGTAGATGAGACCGTATTGCTGGATTTGAAACATTTATTGATAGAAGCCAGGCAGATTGTGCCTCCATTTCTTCTGTCCATGCAGCCAGATAACGAGAAGTACCTCGACATTGGTGGTACGTGCATCTCTCTTATAATGAACCTCACTTGGTACGTACATCTCTCTTATAATGAACCTCACTTGGTACGTACATCTCTCTTATAATGAACCTCACTTGGTACGTACATCTCTCTTATAATAAACCTCACTTGGTACGTACATCTCTCTTATAATGAACCTCACTTGGTACGTACATCTCTCTTATAATGAACCTCACTTGGTACGTACATCTCTCTTATAATGAACCTCACTTGGTACGTACATCTCTCTTATAATGAACCTCACTTGGTACGTACATCTCTCTTATAATAAACCTCACTTGGTACGTACATCTCTCTTATAATGAACCTCACTTGGTACGTGCATCTCTCTTATAATGAACCTCACTTGGTATGTGCATCTCTCTTATAATGAACCTCACTTGGTACGTGCATCTCTCTTATAATGAACCTCACTTGGTACGTGCATCTCTCTTATAATGAACCTCACTTGGTACGTGCATCTCTCTTATAATGAACCTCACTTGGTACGTACATCTCTCTTATAATAAACCTCACTTGGTACGTGCATCTCTCTTATAATGAACCTCACTTGGTACGTACATCTCTCTTATAATGAACCTCACTTGGTACGTACATCTCTTATAATAAACCTCACTTGGTACGTACATCTCTCTTATAATAAACCTCACTTGGTACGTACATCTCTCTTATAATAAACCTCACTTGGTACGTACATCTCTCTTATAATAAACCTCACTTGGTACGTACATCTCTCTTATAATAAACCTCACTTGGTACGTACATCTCTCTTATAATAAACCTCACTTGGTACGTACATCTCTCTTATAATGAACCTCACTTGGTACGTGCATCTCTCTTATAATGAACCTCACTTGGTACGTACATCTCTCTTATAATGAACCTCACTTGGTACGTGCATCTCTCTTATAATGAACCTCACTTGGTACGTGCATCTCTCTTATAATGAACCTCACTTGGTACGTACATCTCTCTTATAATGAACCTCACTTGGTACGTGCATCTCTCTTATAATGAACCTCACTTGGTACGTACATCTCTCTTATAAAACCTCACTTGGTACGTGCATCTCTCTTATAATAAACCTCACTTGGTACGTACATCTCTCTTATAATGAACCTCACTTGGTACGTACATCTCTTATAATAAACCTCACTTGGTACGTACATCTCTCTTATAATAAACCTCACTTGGTACGTACATCTCTCTTATAATAAACCTCACTTGGTACGTACATCTCTCTTATAATAAACCTCACTTGGTACGTACATCTCTCTTATAATAAACCTCACTTGGTACGTACATCTCTCTTATAATAAACCTCACTTGGTACGTACATCTCTCTTATAATGAACCTCACTTGGTACGTACATCTCTCTTATAATGAACCTCACTTGGTACGTACATCTCTCTTATAATGAACCTCACTTGGTACGTACATCTCTCTTATAATGAACCTCACTTGGTACGTACATCTCTCTTATAATGAACCTCACTTGGTACGTACATCTCTCTTATAATGAACCTCACTTGGTACGTAATCTCTCTTATAATGAACCTCACTTGGTACGTACATCTCTCTTATAATGAACCTCACTTGGTACGTACATCTCTCTTATAATGAACCTCACTTGGTACGTACATCTCTCTTATAATAAACCTCACTTGGTACGTACATCTCTCTTATAATAAACCTCACTTGGTACGTACATCTCTCTTATAATAAACCTCACTTGGTACGTACATCTCTCTTATAATAAACCTCACTTGGTACGTACATCTCTCTTATAATAAACCTCACTTGGTACGTACATCTCTCTTATAATAAACCTCACTTGGTACGTACATCTCTTATAATGAACCTCACTTGGTACGTACATCTCTTATAATGAACCTCACTTGGTACGTACATCTCTCTTATAATGAACCTCACTTGGTACGTACATCTCTTATAATGAACCTCACTTGGTACGTACATCTCTCTTATAATGAACGTCACTTGGTATGTACATCTCTTATAATGAACCTCACTTGGTACGTACATCTCTCTTATAATGAACCTCACTTGGTACGTACATCTCTTATAATGAACGTCACTTGGTACATACATCTCTCTTATAATGAACGTCACTTGGTATGTACATCTCTTATAATGAACCTCACTTGGTACGTACATCTCTTATAATGAACCTCACTTGGTATGTACATCTCTCTTATAATAAACCTCACTTGGTATGTACATCTCTCTTATAATGAACCTCACTTGGTACGTACATCTCTTATAATGAACCTCACTTGGTACGTACATCTCTTATAATGAACCTCACTTGGTATGTACATCTCTCTTATAATAAACCGCACTTGGTATGTACATCTCTCTTATAATGAACCTCACTTGGTATGTACATCTCTTATAATGAACCTCACTTGGTACGTACATCTCTTATAATTAACCTCACTTGGTATGTACATCTCTCTTATAATGAACCTCACTTGGTACGTACATCTCTTATAATAAACCTCATTTGGTATGTACATCTCTCTTATAATAAACCTCACTTTGTACGTACATCTCTCTTATAATGAACCTCACTTAGTATGTACATCTCTTATAATAAACCTCACTTGGTACGTACATCTCTTATAATGAACCTCACTTGGTATGTACATCTCTCTTATAATGAACCTCACTTGGTATGTACATACATCTCTTATAATGTACCTCACTTGGTACGTACATCTCTTATAATGAACCTCACTTGGTATGTACATCTCTCTTATAATAAAACTCACTTGGTATGTACATCTCTCTTATAATGAACCTCACTTGGTACGTACATCTCTTATAATGAACCTCACTTGGTACGTACATCTCTTATAATGAACCTCACTTGGTACGTACATCTCTTATAATTAACCTCACTTGGTATGTACATCTCTCTTATAATGAACCTCACTTGGTACGTACATCTCTTATAATAAACCTCACTTGGTACGTACATCTCTTATAATGTACCTCACTTGGTACGTACATCTCTTATAATAAACCTCACTTGGTACGTACATCTCTTATAATAAACCTCACTTGGTATGTACATCTCTTATAATGAACCTCACTTGGTACGTACATCTCTCTTATAATGAACCTCACTTGGTACGTACATCTCTTATTATGACCCTTGCTTGGTACGTACATCTCTTATAATGAACCTCACTTGGTACGTACATCTCTCTTATAATGAACCTCACTTGGTATGTACATCTCTCTTATAATGAACCTCACTTGGTACGTACATCTCTTATAATGAACCTCACTTGGTACGTACATCTCTTATAATAAACCTCACTTGGTACGTACATCTCTCTTATAATGAACCTCACTTGGTATGTACATCTCTCTTATAATGAACCTCACTTGGTATGTACATCTCTCTTATAATGAACCTCACTTGGTACGTACATCTCTCTTATAATAAACCTCACTTGGTACGTACATCTCTCTTATAATGAACCTCACTTGGTACGTACATCTCTTTTATAATGAACCTGACTGTAACAAATGTTGCAAGAACTAGTCGTTGACGGGGAAAATAAATTACAAAAAAAGAGAAAGAACTAGTCGTTTGATTCTCTCTATATGGGCAGGTTTGATTCTCTCTATATGGGCAGGTTTGATTCTCTCTATATGGGCAGGTTTGATTCTCTTTATATGGGCAGGTTTGATTCTCTTTATATGGGCAGGTTTGATTCTCTTTATATGGGCAGGTTTGATTCTCTTTATATGGGCAGGTTTGATTCTCTATATGGGCAGGTTTGATTCTCTTTATATGGGCAGGTTTGATTCTCTCTATATGGGCAGGTTTGATTCTCTCTATATGGGCAGGTTTGATTCTCTCTATATGGGCAGGTTTGATTCTCTCTATATGGGCAGGTTTGATTCTCTCTATATATATGGGCAGGTTTGATTCTCTTTATATGAGCAGGTTTTATTCTCTCTATATATATGGGCAGGTTTGATTCTCTTTATATGGGCAGGTTTTATATTCTCATGTATGAATCAAGAATTAATATATAAATGTATAAATAATTCCAGTATATGTTTTCTGTTGTTAAATGGCCTCTGTGGCTGTGTGGTTCCACTTTCCTGTATATGTTTTCTGTTGTTAAGTGGCCTCTGTGACTGTGTGGTTCCACTTTCCAGTATATGTTTTCTGTTGTTAAGTGGCCTCTGTGACTGTGTGGTTCCACTTTCCAGTATGTGTTTTCTGTTGTTAAATGGCCTCTGTGACTGTGTGGTGTCACTTTCCAGTATGTGTTTTCTGTTGTTAAATGGCCTCTGTGACTGTGTGGTTCCACTTTCCAGTATGTGTTTTCTGTTGTTAAGTGGCCTCTGTGGTTCCACTTTCCAGTATGTGTTTTCTGTTGTTAAGTGGCCTCTGTGGTTCCACTTTCCAGTATGTGTTTTCTGTTGTTAAGTGGCCTCTGTGACTGTGTGGTTCCACTTTCCAGTATGTGTTTTCTGTTGTTAAGTGGCCTCTGTGGCTGTGTGGTTTCACTTTCCAGTATGTGTTTTCTGTTGTTAAGTGGCCTCTGTGGCTGTGTGGTTCCACTTTCCAGTATGTGTTTTCTGTTGTTAAGTGGCCTCTGTGACTGTGTGGTTCCACTTTCCAGTATGTGTTTTCTGTTGTTAAGTGGCCTCTGTGACTGTGTGGTTCCACTTTCCAGTATGTGTTTTCTGTTGTTAAGTAGCCTCTGTGGCTGTGTGGGTCCACTTTCCACACTGCTGTAGGTTCGTATCCCGCTCGGGAGTGAAGACGTTATCCAGTCTTGTGGTAGGTTGGTGGTTCTACCTAGGCGCCTGAAAACTTGATCCAGATTGTGTAAATGTCGGAGATAGATAAAGTTAGGTTACATGTACTTGCCCCATACAGTTTGTTGAAGAACATATGTACAGTCCAACATGTGATTGTTGTCACCTCTATTAAGCAGCCAACCTGTAATAAGTAGCCAGTTTCTTGATTCCCAATATGCTGTTTTATTATACATTTGACCTCTATTAAGCAGCCACCTGTGCTAAGCAGCCACTTTCTGAGATTCCCTTGGTTGGCTGCTTAAGAGAGGTTTGACTGTATGCAGTTTCATGTGTGCTTTACGTTTATTTATCGTCTCTACCGGTTGCCCATATGAGCGACGCCTCCTGAAGAGATTAGTCATTTTAGATTTTTGGAGGATAATGCAATGATACAGATACTGGTTCTTTTACGTGCACGGTTTACAACACCGACACGAGACCGTGGTTTAAAGTCCCATCTGAAAGACTGTTAATTTTATTGTGGTCAGACGGGGGATCGAACCTGCGATCCCTGGATTACCAGTCCAGCGTGTTACCACTGGACTACAGATCCGTCTGTGTCTGCAGTTTCATGAAATAAGCAAACTTTGAATAAATCATCAACCAGAAGCAAGGGGCAGAATTCTGTTAAATTGTATGAATCAATATACATTCAAGTCATTGTATTCATGTAATGAAGCTGTTATATTTACTGTTTTGTTCTGTGTGTTACAGGAGAGGCTGGTTGTATGTACTGTGGTGGTCTCGGTCATCGTATCGCCGATTGTCCCAAGTTAGAGGCTCTACAGAACAAGCAGGTGGCCGGTATTGGGCGCCGGGACTACCTCGCCACGAGCAGCGCCGACTACTGAGCTGATTGCATCACTGGCCAATGGGAATACAGCATCACTGGCCAATGGGAATACAGCATCACTGACCAATGGGAATACAGCATCACTGGCCAATGGGAATACAGCATCACTGGCCAATGGGAATACAGCAATGGGAATACAGCATCACTGGCCAATGGGAATACAGCATCACTGGCCAATGGGATTATAGCAATATTATTGCACCATCGCCATGACATCAGTGCAACTTGTAGTACACACATACTACTGATAACTCCATTATTACAGTAACACATGTAATAGCCTGCGTGACATCATGGATCGGTGTTCGTCTCGTAACCAAGGGTTTGTGACTTTAAGATCCTGCCAGCCACGGTGATGGCAAGACGCTTAAATGCTCATTACCTCTTTATTCCTGATGGTAACGGACTTCCACAGGAATGTGTCATCGAGAGTGATTTGATTAAAGTTGTAAGAATCAAGCTAAAATAAATTTGTAGAAATATGACAGAGAGCTGTTATTGTCGCTTGAAATGCGTGGTAATGAAGCAGGGCCCGCGCTGGTAATAACCAACATTGGCTAAAATATGCCAAAATTGGCTAATAAAATCTCAATTTGGCGAAAATGATAAAAACAGCAAAAATCTGTAAAATTGTCGCACATTGGAAATTCCCCCCCCCCCCACCGAGTCTATTTATGGAAAATTACAAGGGTCATGGTAAAATCATGTATCATGTAGCAGGTGACCAATATCTCGGACTGGTTTACCAAGATGTTCACACTCTCATTCATCTATAAATAGCACTGATCTCACTAGTTCCGTGAGTTGAGAAAATTACTTCGAAAGTAACAGCGTCGTGGCTCATAAAACAATTAAAATATCTCAACTATGCATATATTTTCGAGGACTCCAAAGATTTATCTTTCATTAAGTACTAACATTATATTTCGGAACCTATTCTTTGAGATTCGCATTTACGATTGAAATATACCTCTCTACACAATTTAGCCATTCATTTCATAATTCACGTTCTATTAAATCCTGTCCCCGATTACTTCCAAATGTGCTATTAAATCCTGTCCCCAATTACTTCCAAATGTGCTATTAAATCCTGTCCCCGATTACTTCCAAATGTGCTATTAAATCCTGTCCCCGATTACTTCCAAATGTGCTATTAAATCCTGTCCCCGATTACTTCCAAATGTGCTATTAAATCCTGTCCCCGATTACTTCCAAATGTGCTATTAAATCCTGTCCCCGATTACTTCCAAATGTGCTATTAAATGTCCCCGATTACTTCCAAATGTGCTATTAAATCCTGTCCCCGATTACTTCCAAATGTGCTATTAAATCATGTCCCCGATTACTTCCAAATGTGCTATTAAATCCTGTCCCCGATTACTTCCAAATGTGCTATTAAATCCTGTCCCCGATTACTTCCAAATGTGCTATTAAATCCTGTCCCCGATTACTTCCAAATGTGCTATTAAATCCTGTCCCCGATTACTTCCAAATGTGCCTTACATCAACTCCAAATGTCCATAGTTGTGTTATATGATATAACATTTAAATGGCTTAAATTGTCGTTAAAATGAGCTAAATCTAGCGATCAGACTCCGTTCTACGGTGAATGTTTTCGACTCTATTTCAAAATCTTTTATTCAAGAAATATGACATATGCATTTTCAATTGGAATGAGAGAATATTAATATAAATGACGTTCGGAAATTAAATGTTTTTTGGACTAGAATTATGCGCTACACAATTTCTCGTTACACGAGTTAGTTTCTATGTATCACATACAGAATTATGACAATACACGACTTCTGACAACTTAATTAACCGTTGCTAAATATAATCCTTTCACCACTAATACAATTGGCATCGATTCTTCAATCATTATTTTCAATTAAAATAGTGTATTTTTTTACTGTTCCCAAATTAGAACAAAATTCACCAGATGAGAGATATGAAGTATCTGTTTTATTATTATTAAATAATATATATTAGAAGACTGAAAATGTAGTTTGTTCTGCGAAGAAATGTAATAACTGATTGTGTTGGTCCGGGAATAAAAGGTCCAAATTTGAACGAGATGTCGCAATTAGTACACAAGTTATATGCAAATAACTGCAATTACTATTTCATCGAAATATTTCGAACAGTTTTACATGTATGTACTGTTTTATTTTGTAATAAATGTGTCTATTTCATCTGTAAAACAAGCACATCATTAGAATGAGCAGGCATAACTCTATAAATGGTTCAACATTGAGCATGTTATCTTAATGAATGAGCAGGGATAACTCTATAAATGGTCCAACGTTGAGCATGTTATCTTAATAAATGGACAGGGATAACTCTATAAATGGTCCAACATTGAGCATGTTATCTTAATAAATGGACAGGGATAACTCTATAAATGGTTCAACATTGAGCATGTTATTTTAATGAATGAAAAGGTTATGAAGAAATAAAGCGTGAATGTCGTGATTGGCTAAAGAAAATTGGCTACATAAAAATAAAAGCCAGGGCAGGCACTGAACCTCATAACAGACGGATCTGTAGTCCAGTGGTAACACACTGGACTGGTAATCCAGGGATCGCAGGTTCGATCCCCCGTCTGACCCTAATAAAATTAACAGTCTTTCAGATGGGACGTTAAACCGAGGTCTCGTGTCGGTGCTTTACACCGTGCACGTAAAAGAACCAGAGGAGACTCTGGAATGGGTCTCTGTCTGTATCATTGCACTATCCTCCAAAAATCTAAAATAACTAATCTCTTCAGGAGGCGTTGCTCATATGGGCAACCGGTAGCGACGATAAATAAATGTAAAACACACACGCACCTCATGGTCTGAGGCAGGCTCTGTGAAGTATGCTTCCAACATGTACCTATTACTGTGCACAGTCCACAACTGTTGCTGTGTACAGTCCACAACTGTTATGTCTACAGTCCACAACTGTTGCTGTGTACAGTCCACAACTGTTACTGTCTACAGTCCACAACTGTTACTGGGTACAATCCACAACTGTTACTGTGTACAGTCCATAACTGTTGCTATGTAAGTCCACAACTGTTGCTGTCTACAGTCCACAATTGTTACTGGATACAGTCCACAACTGTTACTGTGCACAGTCCACAACTGTTGCTGTCTACAGTCCACAATTGTTACTGGGTACAGTCCACAATTGTTACTGAGTACAGTCCACAACTGTTGCTGTCTACAGTCCACAACTGTTACTGTCTACAGTCCACAACTGTTACTGTCTACAGTCCACAACTGTTACTGTCTACAGTCCACAACTGTTACTGTCTACAGTCCACAACTGTTGCTGTTTACAGTCCACAACTGTTGCTGTGTACAGTCCACAACTGTTGCTGTGTACAGTCCACAATTGTTACTGTCTACAGTCCACAACTGTTACTGGGTATAATCCACAACTGTTGCTGTGTACAGTCCACAACTGTTACTGTCTACAGTCCACAAATGTTACTGGGTACAATCCACAACTGTTACTATGTAAGTCCACAACTGTTGCTGTCTACAGTCCACAACTGTTACTGGGTACAGTCCACAACTGTTGCTGTGTACAGTCCACAACTGTTGCTGTCTACAGTCCACAACTGTTACTGTGTACAGTCCACAACTGTTACTGTGTACAGTCCACAACTGTTACTATGTAAGTCCACAACTGTTACTGGGTACAATCCACAATTATTACTGTGTATAGTCCACAACTATTACTGTGTACAGTCCACAATTGTTACTGTGTATAGTCCACAACTGTTACTGTGTACAGTCCACAACTGTTACTGTGTTACTGTGTACATTCCACAACTGTTACTGTCTACAGTCCACAACTGTTACTATGTACAGTCCACAACTGTTGCTGTCTACAGTCCACAACTGTTACTATGTACAGTCCACAACTGTTACTGTGTACAGTCCACAACTATTGCTGTCTACAGTCCACAACTATTACTGTGTACAGTCCACAACTGTTGCTATGTACAGTCCACAACTGTTACTGTGTACAGTCCACAACTGTTACTATGTACAGTCCACAACTGTTACTGTGTACAGTCCACAACTGTTACTATGTACAGTCCACAACTATTACTGTGTACAGTCCACAACTGTTACTATGTACAGTCCACACCTGTTACAGTCCACAACTGTTACTGTGTACAGTCCACAACTGTTACTATGTACAGTCCACAACTGTTACTGTGTACAGTCCACAACTGTTATTATGTACAGTCCACAACTGTTACTGTGTACAGTCCACAACTGTTACTGTGTACAGTCCACAACTGTTACTGGGTACGGTCCACAACTGTTACTGGGTACAGTCCACAACTGTTACTATGTACAGTCCACAACTGTTACTGGTTACAGTCCACAACTGTTACTGGGTACAGTCCACAACTGTTACTGTGTACAGTCCACAACTGTTACTGGTTATAGTCCACAACTGTTACTGGTTACAGTCCACAACTGTTACTGGTTACAGTCCACAACTGTTACTGTGTACAGTCCACAACTGTTGCTGTCTACAGTCCACAACTGTTACTGTGTACAGTCCACAACTGTTATTATGTACAGTCCACAACTATTACTGTGTACAGTCCACAACTGTTACTATGTACAGTCCACAACTGTTACTGTGTACAGTCCACAACTGTTACTGTGTACAGTCCACAACTGTTACTGTGTACAGTCCACAACTGTTACTATGTACAGTCCACAACTGTTACTATGTACAGTCCACAACTGTTACTGTGTACAGTCCACAACTGTTACTGTGTACAGTCCACAACTGTTACTGTGTACAGTCCACAACTGTTACTGTGCACAGTCCACAACTGTTGCTCTCTACAGTCCACAATTGTTACTGGGTACAGTCCACAATTGTTACTGAGTACAGTCCACAACTGTTGCTGTCTACAGTCCACAACTGTTACTGTGTACAGTCCATAACTGTTACTGTCTACAGTCCACAACTGTTACTGTCTACAGTCCACAACTGTTACTGTCTACAGTCCACAACTGTTACTGTCTACAGTCCACAACTGTTGCTGTTTACAGTCCACAACTGTTGTTGTGTACAGTCCACAACTGTTGCTGTGTACAGTCCACAATTGTTACTGTCTACAGTCCACAACTGTTACTGGGTACAATCCACAACTGTTGCTGTGTACAGTCCACAACTGTTACTGTCTACAGTCCACAAATGTTACTGGGTACAATCCACAACTGTTACTATGTAAGTCCACAACTGTTGCTGTCTACAGTCCACAACTGTTACTGGGTACAGTCCACAACTGTTACTGTGTACAGTCCACAACTGTTACTGTGTACAGTCCACAACTGTTACTATGTAAGTCCACAACTGTTACTGGGTACAATCCACAATTATTACTGTGTATAGTCCACAACTATTACTGTGTACAGTCCACAACTGTTACTGTGTACATACCACAACTGTTACTGTCTACAGTCCACAACTGTTGCTATGTACAGTCCACAACTGTTGCTGTCTACAGTCCACAACTGTTACTATGTACAGTCCACAACTGTTACTGTGTACAGTCCACAACTATTGCTGTCTACAGTCCACAACTATTACTGTGTACAGTCCACAACTGTTGCTATGTACAGTCCACAACTGTTACTGTGTACAGTCCACAACTGTTACTATGTACAGTCCACAACTGTTACTGTGTACAGTCCACAACTGTTACTATGTACAGTCCACAACTATTACTGTGTACAGTCCACAACTGTTACTATGTACAGTCCACACCTGTTACAGTCCACAACTGTTACTGTGTACAGTCCACAACTGTTACTATGTACAGTCCACAACTGTTACTGTGTACAGTCCACAACTGTTATATGTACAGTCCACAACTGTTACTGTGTACAGTCCACAACTGTTACTGTGTACAGTCCACAACTGTTACTGGGTACGGTCCACAACTGTTACTGGGTACAGTCCACAACTGTTACTATGTACAGTCCACAACTGTTACTGGTTACAGTCCACAACTGTTACTGGGTACAGTCCACAACTGTTACTGTGTACAGTCCACAACTGTTACTGGTTATAGTCCACAACTGTTACTGGTTACAGTCCACAACTGTTACTGGTTACAGTCCACAACTGTTACTGTGTACAGTCCACAACTGTTGCTGTCTACAGTCCACAACTGTTACTGTGTACAGTCCACAACTGTTATTATGTACAGTCCACAACTATTACTGTTTACAGTCCACAACTGTTACTATGTACAGTCCACAACTGTTACTGTGTACAGTCCACAACTGTTACTGTGTACAGTCCACAACTGTTACTATGTACAGTCCACAACTGTTACTATGTACAGTCCACAACTGTTACTGTGTACAGTCCACAACTGTTACTGTGTACAGTCCACAACTGTTACTGTGTACAGTCCACAACTGTTACTGTGTACAGTCCACAACTGTTACTGTGTACAGTCCACAACTGTTACTGTGTACAGTCCACAAATGTTACTATGTACAGTCCACAACTGTTACTATGTACAGTCCACAACTGTTATTGTGTACAGTCCACAACTGTTACTATGTACAGTCCACAACTGTTACTGTGTACAGTCCACAACTGTTATTGTGTACAGTCCACAACTGTTACTGTCTACAGTCCACAACTGTTACTGTCTACAGTCCACAACTGTTACTGTCTACAGTCCACAACTGTTACTATGTACAGTCCACAACTGTTACTGTGTACAGTCCACAACTATTACTGAGTACAGTCCACAACTGTTACTATGTACAGTCCACAACTGTTGCTGTCTACAGTCCACAACTGTTACTGTGTACAGTCCACAACTGTTACTATGTACAGTCCACAACTGTTACTGTGTACAGTCCACAACTGTTACTGTCTACAGTCCACAACTGTTACTATGTACAGTCCACAACTGTTACTATGTACAGTCCACAACTGTTACTGTCTACAGTCCACAGCTGTTACTATGTACAGTCCACAACTGTTACTGTCTACAGTCCACAACTGTTACTGTCTACAGTCCACAACTGTTACTATGTACAGTCCACAACTGTTACTGTCTACAGTCCACAACTGTTACTATGTACAGTCCACAACTGTTACTGTGTACAGTCCACAACTATTACTGAGTACAGTCCACAACTGTTACTATGTACAGTCCACAACTGTTGCTGTCTACAGTCCACAACTGTTACTGTGTACAGTCCACAACTGTTGCTATGTACAGTCCACAACTGTTACTGGGTATGGCCAACAACTATTAATCTTCCATCTTATTTTAATCACTTTCAAGACCCCTTTTTTTCTTTCTTTTTGTGTGTGGATAATTTAAGTTTATTAAATTACTATGACATAAAGGTTTACTATACATATGAAATATAATTATAAATGTTTGCTACCACTTAATATGTCTATAAGCATAGAAAGTACAAAATAGTTAATATTATAAAAGTGTACATGCACATTGTTGTACAAACCATTATGTCCATATTAACCCATTTGATTCTGGATACCGTTCAAACAGTATTTGCAAAGAACATAGAGCCAGATCAGCCGTCACGGAACGTGCCATCTGATCAGGCTCTATGCTGTTTGCTATTCAGATAATCTTGCTGAGACACTGCTATGTAGCAAACAACATAGATCCTGATCAGCATGCAGCGTCACACTGTGGCTGATCTGGATCTATGTTGTTTGCAAAAGCCTTTAAATGGATCCAGAATGAAATGGGTTAAAGATACATGTCGTACAATAACATGGTCCTATCTGTAGGGAACTACAGCCAGGTCAGGATCGGGAAACAATCACTATTTACTTTTTCATAAGTAATGTTACTCTTCCTCTTTGTATACACAGATTATGTGCACAGAAAATAAGAAAGTTATGTACAAAACTGCTCAAATATATGCATGAATCTATGAAGATAAGAAAACAAACCCTGGATGATATATCTACTTCTAATTGATTGAAGGTTTATATGTCATAATTATGAATGTTGACATGTGCTTTACGTTTATTTATCGTCGCTACCGGTTGCCCATATGAGCGACGCCTCCTGAAGATATTAGTCATTTTAGATTTTGGAGGATAGTGCAATGATACAGACAGAGACCCATTCCAGAGTCTCCTCTGGTTCTTTTACGTGCACGATGTAAAGCACTGACACGAGACTTCGGTTTAATGTCCCATCTGAAAGACTGTTAATTTTATTATGGTCAGACGGGGGATCGAACCTGCGATCCCTGGATTACCAGTCCAGCGTGTTACCACTGGACTACAGATCCGTCTGTAAAAATTGATTGAAGGTTTATACGTCATACTTATAAATGTTGACATTCTGTTGATATATGTATTTATATGTCATTTTGTAATGTGTCTTGACCATATTTATTAATTATATTGTTAATGGCCAAAGGCAATGTTTTGCCATTTGCCAATAATTGAATGTATTCATGGGTACACTTTCGATACCTCATTCCTGATGGAATCCATCACCACAAGGGAGAGAAGAGGCTACGTGCAATTTAAATAAATGCCTTGCCTACGGACATAATCATAACGGCTCCAACGGGGCTCGACGTCTGGGCCTGTCACACCTGAAGGGAATGCGATACCGCGACTTCCACTAAGACAAATATAATCAATTGTTCGCTTTTCTAAACCCAAACTGGTTTTCTCTTACATTGTATTATTAGCAACCCATTTATGAAGCCATGAGTGTGCATTTATGAAGCCATGAGTGTGCATTTATGAAGCCATGAGTGTGCATTTATGAAGCCATGAGTGTGCATTTATGAAGCCATGAGTGTGCATTTATGAAGCCATGAGTGTGCATTTATGAAGCCATGAGTGTGCATTAAAATTGAAAATATTTTTGAAAACACACTTGTAAAGACTTATTCCCCTATAAATATTAGGATCATTCAAAGTTACTTTCTTTGGAGGTACATTTATAATTATCCCAAATTAATAATTATGGTCCACATTTACACAGTTTCGAAATATAAAATGAAAGTTTACACACAATACATTCAACAAACATCAGTCTAAACACTTTACACATCCACCAAACATCAGTCTAAACAACTTTACACATCCACCAAACATCAGTCTAAACAACTTTACACATCCACCAAACATCAGTCTAAACAACTTTACACATCCACCAAACATCAGTCTAAACAACTTTACACATCCACCAAACATCAGTCTAAACAACTTTACACATCCACCAAACATCAGTCTAAACAACTTTACACATCCACCAAACATCAGTCTAAACAACTTTACACATCCACCAAACATCAGTCTAAACAACTTTACACATCCACCAAACATCAGTCTAAACAACTTACACATCCACCAAACATCAGCACAAAAACACACACCACCAAACACATCTAAACAACTTTACACATCCACCAAACATCAGTCTAAACAACTTTACACATCCACCAAACATCAGTCTAAACAACTTTACACATCCACCAAACATCAGTCTAAACAACTTTACACATCCACCAAACATCAGTCTAAACAACTTTACACATCCACCAAACATCAGTCTAAACAACTTTACACATCCACCAAACATCAGTCTAAACAACTTTACACATCCACCAAACATCAGTCTAAACAACTTTAACATCCACAAACAACTTTACACATCCACCAAACATCAGTCTAAACAACTACACACCACCAAACATCAGTCTAAACAACTTTACACATCCACCAAACATCAGTCTAAACACTTACACATCCACCAAACATCAGTCTAAACAACTTTACACATCCACCAAACATCAGTCTAAACAACTTTACACATCCACCAAACATCAGTCTAAACAACTTTACACATCCACCAAACATCAGTCTAAACAACTTTACACATCCACCAAACATCAGTCTAAACAACTTACACATCCACCAAACATCAGTCTAAACAACTTTACACATCCACCAAACATCAGTCTAAACAACTTACACATCCACCAAACATCAGTCTAAACAACTTTACACATCCACAAACATCAGTCTAAACAACTTTCACATCCACCAAACATCAGTCTAAACAACTTTACACATCCACCAAACATCAGTCTAAACACTTTACACATCCACCAAACATCAGTCTAAACAACTTTACACATCCACCAAACATCAGTCTAAACAACTTTACACATCCACCAAACATCAGTCTAAACAACTTTACACATCCACCAAACATCAGTCTAAACAACTTTACACATCCACCAAACATCAGTCTAAACAACTTTACACATCCACCAAACATCAGTCTAAACAACTTTACACATCCACCAAACATCAGTCTAAACAACTTTACACATCCACCAAACATCAGTCTAAACAACTTTACACATCCACCAAACATCAGTCTAAACAACTTACACATCCACCAAACATCAGTCTAAACAACGTTACACATCCACCAAACATCAGTCTAAACAACTTTACACATCCACCAAACATCAGTCTAAACAACTTTACACATCCACCAAACATCAGTCTAAACAACTTTACACATCCACCAAACATCAGTTAAACAACTTTACACATCCACCAAACATCAGTCTAAACAACTTTACACATCCACCAAACATCAGTCTAAACAACTTTACACATCCACCAAACATCAGTCTAAACAACTTTACACATCCACCAAACATCAGTCTAAACAACTTTACACATCCACCAAACATCAGTCTAAACAACTTTACACATCCACCAAACATCAGTCTAAACAACTTTACACATCCACCAAACATCAGTCTAAACAACTTTACACATCCACCAAACATCAGTCTAAACAACTTTACACATCCACCAAACATCAGTCTAAACAACTTTACACATCCACCAAACATCAGTCTAAACAACTTACACATCCACCAAACATCAGTCTAAACAACTTACACATCCACCAAACATCAGTCTAAACAACTTTACACATCCACCAAACATCAGTCTAAACAACTTTACACATCCACCAAACATCAGTCTAAACACTTTACACATCCACCAAACATCAGTCTAAACAACTTTACACATCCACCAAACATCAGTCTAAACAACTTTACACATCCACCAAACATCAGTCTAAACAACTTTACACATCCACCAAACATCAGTCTAAACAACGTTACACATCCACCAAACATCAGTCTAAACAACTTTACACATCCACCAAACATCAGTCTAAACAACTTTACACATCCACCAAACATCAGTCTAAACACTTTACACATCCACCAAACATCAGTCTAAACAACTTTACACATCCACCAAACATCAGTCTAAACAACTTTACACATCCACCAAACATCAGTCTAAACAACTTTACACATCCACCAAACATCAGTCTAAACAACTTTACACATCCACCAAACATCAGTCTAAACAACTTTACACATCCACCAAACATCAGTCTAAACAACTTTACACATCCACCAAACATCAGTCTAAACAACTTTACACATCCACCAAACATCAGTCTAAACAACTTACACATCCACCAAACATCAGTCTAAACAACTTTACACATCCACCAAACATCAGTCTAAACAACTTTACACATCCACCAAACATCAGTCTAAACAACTTTACACATCCACCAAACATCAGTCTAAACAACTTTACACATCCACCAAACATCAGTCTAAACAACTTTACACATCCACCAAACATCAGTCTAAACACTTTACACATCCACCAAACATCAGTCTAAACAACTTTACACATCCACCAAACATCAGTCTAAACAACTTTACACATCCACCAAACATCAGTCTAAACAACTTTACACATCCACCAAACATCAGTCTAAACAACTTTACACATCCACCAAACATCAGTCTAAAAACTTTACACATCACCAAACATCAGTCTAAACACTTACACATCCACCAAACATCAGTCTAAACAACTTTACACATCCACCAAACATCAGTCTAAACAACTTTACACATCCACCAAACATCAGTCTAAACAACTTTACACATCCACCAAACATCAGTCTAAACAACTTTACACATCCACCAAACATCAGTCTAAACAACTTTACACATCCACCAAACATCAGTCTAAACAACTTTACACATCCACCAAACATCAGTCTAAACAACTTTACACATCCACCAAACATCAGTCTAAACAACTTTACACATCCACCAAACATCAGTCTAAACAACTTTACACATCCACCAAACATCAGTCTAAACACGTTACACATCCACCAAACATCAGTCTAAACAACTTTACACATCCACCAAACATCAGTCTAAACAACTTTACACATCCACCAAACATCAGTCTAAACA
>CM026387.1:98695593-98737923 GCA_014843695.1 Archivesica marissinica | reverse complement strand
CCATAACCCAGACTGATGTTAACTACATTAGCTATTGACACCCCTCATAACCCAGACTGATGTTAACTACATTAGCTATTGACACCCCCCATAACCCAGACTGATGTTAACTACATTAGCTATTGACACCCCCTCATAACCCAGACTGATGTTAACTACATTAGCTATTGACACCCCTCCATAACCCAGACTGATGTTAACTACATTAGCTATTGACACCCCCTCATAACCAGACTGATGTTAACTACATTAGCTATTGACACCCCCTCATAACCAGACTGATGTTAACTACATTAGCTATTGACACCCCCTCATAACCAGACTGATGTTAACTACATTAGCTATTGACACCCCTCATAACCCAGACTGATGTTAACTACATTAGCTATTGACACCCCCCATAACCCAGACTGATGTTAACTACATTATCTATTGTCACCCCTTCATAACCCAGACTGATGTTAACTACATTAGCTATTGTCACCCCCTCATAACCCAGACTGATGTTAACTACATTAGCTATTGACACCCCTCATAACCCAGACTGATGTTAACTACATTAGCTATTGTCACCCCCTCATAACCCAGACTGATGTTAACTACATTAGCTATTGACACCCCCTCATAACCCAGACTGATGTTAACTACATTAGCTATTGTCACCCCCTCATAACCCAGACTGATGTTAACTACATTAGCTATTGACACCCCTCATAACCCAGACTGATGTTAACTACATTAGCTATTGACACCCCCCATAACCCAGACTGATGTTAACTACATTAGCTATTGACACCCCCTCATAACCCAGACTGATGTTAACTACATTAGCTATTGACACCCCCCTAACCCAGACTGATGTTAACTACATTAGCTATTGACACCCCAAACCCAGACTGATGTTAACTACATTAGCTATTGACACCCCCCATAACCCAGACTGATGTTAACTACATTAGCTATTGACACCCCTCATAACCCAGACTGATGTTAACTACATTAGCTATTGTCACCCCCTCATAACCCAGACTGATGTTAACTACATTAGCTATTGACACCCCCTCATAACCCAGACTGATGTTAACTACATTAGCTATTGACACCCCCTCATAACCCAGACTGATGTTAACTACATTAGCTATTGACACCCCTCATAACCCAGACTGATGTTAACTACATTAGCTATTGACACCCCCTCATAACCCAGACTGATGTTAACTACATTAGCTATTGACACCCCCTCATAACCCAGACTGATGTTAACTACATTAGCTATTGACACCCCCTCATAACCCAGACTGATGTTAACTACATTAGCTATTGTCACCCCCCATAACCCAGACTGATGTTAACTACATTAGCTATTGACACCCCCATAACCCAGACTGATGTTAACTACATTAGCTATTGACACCCCCTCATAACCCAGACTGATGTTAACTACATTAGCTATTGACACCCCCTCATAACCCAGACTGATGTTAACTACATTAGCTATTGACACCCCCATAACCCAGACTGATGTTAACTACATTAGCTATTGACACCCCCTCATAACCCAGACTGATGTTAACTACATTAGCTATTGACACCCCTCATAACCAGACTGATGTTAACTACATTAGCTATTGACACCCCCTCATAACCAGACTGATGTTAACTACATTAGCTATTGACACCCCCTCATAACCAGACTGATGTTAACTACATTAGCTATTGACACCCCCTCATAACCAGACTGATGTTAACTACATTAGCTATTGACACCCCTCATAACCCAGACTGATGTTAACTACATTAGCTATTGACACCCCCCATAACCCAGACTGATGTTAACTACATTAGCTATTGACACCCCTTCATAACCCAGACTGATGTTAACTACATTAGCTATTGACACCCCCTCATAACCCAGACTGATGTTAACTACATTAGCTATTGACACCCTCATAACCCAGACTGATGTTAACTACATTAGCTATTGACACCCCCTCATAACCCAGACTGATGTTAACTACATTAGCTATTGACACCCCCATAACCCAGACTGATGTTAACTACATTAGCTATTGACACCCCCTCATAACCCAGACTGATGTTAACTACATTAGCTATTGACACCCCCTCATAACCCAGACTGATGTTAACTACATTAGCTATTGACACCCCCATAACCCAGACTGATGTTAACTACATTAGCTATTGACACCCTCATAACCCAGACTGATGTTAACTACATTAGCTATTGACACCCTCATAACCCAGACTGATGTTAACTACATTAGCTATTGACACCCCCTCATAACCCAGACTGATGTTAACTACATTAGCTATTGACACCCCCTCATAACCCAGACTGATGTTAACTACATTAGCTATTGACACCCCCATAACCCAGACTGATGTTAACTACATTAGCTATTGACACCCTCATAACCCAGACTGATGTTAACTACATTAGCTATTGACACCCTCATAACCCAGACTGATGTTAACTACATTAGCTATTGACACCCCCTCATAACCCAGACTGATGTTAACTACATTAGCTATTGACACCCCCTCATAACCCAGACTGATGTTAACTACATTAGCTATTGACACCCCTCATAACCCAGACTGATGTTAACTACATTAGCTATTGACACCCCCATAACCCAGACTGATGTTAACTACATTAGCTATTGACACCCCCTCATAACCCAGACTGATGTTAACTACATTAGCTATTGACACCCCTCATAACCAGACTGATGTTAACTACATTAGCTATTGACACCCCCATAACCCAGACTGATGTTAACTACATTAGCTATTGAACCTCATAACCCAGACTGATGTTAACTACATTAGCTATTGACACCCCCTCATAACCCAGACTGATGTTAACTACATTAGCTATTGACACCCCCATAACCCAGACTGATGTTAACTACATTAGCTATTGACACCCCCATAACCCAGACTGATGTTAACTACATTAGCTATTGACACCCCCTCATAACCCAGACTGATGTTAACTACATTAGCTATTGACACCCATAACCCAGACTGATGTTAACTACATTAGCTATTGACACCCCCTCATAACCCAGACTGATGTTAACTACATTAGCTATTGACACCCCCATAACCCAGACTGATGTTAACTACATTAGCTATTGACACCCCCATAACCCAGACTGATGTTAACTACATTAGCTATTGACACCCCCTCATAACCCAGACTGATGTTAACTACATTAGCTATTGACACCCTCATAACCCAGACTGATGTTAACTACATTAGCTATTGACACCCTCATAACCCAGACTGATGTTAACTACATTAGCTATTGACACCCCCTCATAACCCAGACTGATGTTAACTACATTAGCTATTGACACCCCCTCATAACCCAGACTGATGTTAACTACATTAGCTATTGACACCCCCATAACCCAGACTGATGTTAACTACATTAGCTATTGACACCCCCATAACCCAGACTGATGTTAACTACATTAGCTATTGACACCCCCTCATAACCCAGACTGATGTTAACTACATTAGCTATTGACACCCCCTCATAACCCAGACTGATGTTAACTACATTAGCTATTGACACCCCCATAACCCAGACTGATGTTAACTACATTAGCTATTGACACCCCTCATAACCCAGACTGATGTTAACTACATTAGCTATTGACACCCCCTCATAACCCAGACTGATGTTAACTACATTAGCTATTGACACCCCCATAACCCAGACTGATGTTAACTACATTAGCTATTGACACCCTCATAACCCAGACTGATGTTAACTACATTAGCTATTGACACCCCCTCATAACCCAGACTGATGTTAACTACATTAGCTATTGACACCCCCTCATAACCCAGACTGATGTTAACTACATTAGCTATTGACACCCCTCATAACCCAGACTGATGTTAACTACATTAGCTATTGACACCCCCTCATAACCCAGACTGATGTTAACTACATTAGCTATTGACACCCCCTCATAACCCAGACTGATGTTAACTACATTAGCTATTGACACCCCCTCATAACCCAGACTGATGTTAACTACATTAGCTATTGTCACCCCATAACCCAGACTGATGTTAACTACATTAGCTATTGACACCCCCTCATAACCCAGACTGATGTTAACTACATTAGCTATTGACACCCTCATAACCCAGACTGATGTTAACTACATTAGCTATTGACACCCCTCATAACCCAGACTGATGTTAACTACATTAGCTATTGACACCCCCTCATAACCCAGACTGATGTTAACTACATTAGCTATTGACACCCCCTCATAACCCAGACTGATGTTAACTACATTAGCTATTGACACCCCCTCATAACCCAGACTGATGTTAACTACATTAGCTATTGACACCCCTCATAACCCAGACTGATGTTAACTACATTAGCTATTGACACCCCCTCATAACCCAGACTGATGTTAACTACATTAGCTATTGACACCCCCATAACCCAGACTGATGTTAACTACATTAGCTATTGACACCCTCATAACCCAGACTGATGTTAACTACATTAGCTATTGTCACCCCCTCATAACCCAGACTGATGTTAACTACATTAGCTATTGACACCCCCTCATAACCCAGACTGATGTTAACTACATTAGCTATTGACACCCCCTCATAACCCAGACTGATGTTAACTACATTAGCTATTGACACCCCCATAACCCAGACTGATGTTAACTACATTAGCTATTGACACCCCTCATAACCCAGACTGATGTTAACTACATTAGCTATTGACACCCCTCATAACCAGACTGATGTTAACTACATTAGCTATTGACACCCCCATAACCCAGACTGATGTTAACTACATTAGCTATTGACACCCCCTCATAACCCAGACTGATGTTAACTACATTAGCTATTGACACCCCCATAACCCAGACTGATGTTAACTACATTAGCTATTGACACCCCCTCATAACCCAGACTGATGTTAACTACATTAGCTATTGACACCCCCATAACCCAGACTGATGTTAACTACATTAGCTATTGACACCCCCATAACCCAGACTGATGTTAACTACATTAGCTATTGACACCCTCATAACCCAGACTGATGTTAACTACATTAGCTATTGACACCCTCATAACCCAGACTGATGTTAACTACATTAGCTATTGACACCCCCTCATAACCCAGACTGATGTTAACTACATTAGCTATTGACACCCCATAACCCAGACTGATGTTAACTACATTAGCTATTGACACCCCTCATAACCCAGACTGATGTTAACTACATTAGCTATTGACACCCCCATATAACCCAGACTGATGTTAACTACATTAGCTATTGTCACCCCCTCATAACCCAGACTGATGTTAACTACATTAGCTATTGACACCCCCATAACCCAGACTGATGTTAACTACAATAGCTATTGTCACCCCCTCATAACCCAGACTGATGTTAACTACATTAGCTATTGACATCCCCTCATAACCTGACTGATGTTAACTACATTAGCTATTGTCATCCCCTCATAACCCAGACTGATGTTAACTACATTAGCTATTGACACCCCCTCATAACCCAGACTGATGTTAACTACATTAGCTATTGACACCCCCTCATAACCCAGACTGATGTTAACTCATCGCGTGTAGCTTGAATAATATTAGCTTCCCGTTTAGCTTTTCTTGTTGCAGCTGATTTTATACTAGCATCTACACGTTTTGGGGTTTTAACTGGTTTCGTTACAGGTTCCACTATCGCTGTCACATCCATTTTTATTAACGCTTATAGTTTTATTAAAATCAACATGCCTCACTGTTGTTAACATTGCAGTGAAGGGTGCCAAATACATACCATATTTATAGTACAATTCACAACATGTGCTTGATAAAATATGATTCACAAACGGATCTTCTTCTAAATCACTTATCAGTTTCTGTGGATCTATCACATTAAAATATTTAGACATAAAGATTAATAAATGAGTTACCCAATGTTTTAGTCATACTCGCCCCAAGGCGTGCTTCATATATGCAATACAGTTTGTCAATAGTCTCAGTAGGCATGTTATCCAGGTCTGTTAATTGACATATGTGTAATGTCAAAACATGTGTTTGTTCAGTTTTTGGTCAATTACACAACAGATTGAAAGTATAAAGGGATAAAAATCCCCATGTATACATAATAAAATATTATATACATAATTAAACAAACTAGAGTGAGGTTGGTAAAATTTTCAAGAAAAAGACCTTTGAGATTGTTGCCATATAAAGTGAGAAATCTGATTTATTATACCACATGTGTCATGCATACACCATAACCTATGTTTTATGATCATTTATCTAATATCACCAGAATGTTTATGCCTTTCTATAAATATCATTATGATATGAACTCAACTGTATTATTACCACAGTTGAGGCCCTTATGCTGTGACATATATATGGGCAATGTTGTCCAATTCTAACTTTTTGTTTTGGGATTATATGTGCTCAGTCAAACTATCCTGTGAGTGCTTCTTGGGATAAATATCCTAAAATGTATAGAATATAACACTATACTTATTGCAAGCTGTTATAATTTCCCCTTACCCCCTAGATCCGCACCTGAAATAACCCTTTATGGTCTGTATTTTGGTCCCCACGCTAACAAAGGTCAACTCGGTACACATTCCTGAGGCAGAGGAATGATAATATGAACATATGTCTCAAAATTCTTGCAAAAATGATACTTTATCCCTGGAATTATACTAGGGTGTTCGAAGTAATTTCAATTATCGTTTCAGGTAACCTTTTTATGTAATTCTTCATTGTCCAAATCCATGCAAGAATCCAGTTTAGTTTAATTTAGTAAAAGAAGCATATATAGGAACATTATGACAGCAAACCGCCTATCAATGGGAATAGTCTTGTCGCGAAAAATGCCTGCGTGCTGTCGGTCTATCTCCGAAAAAGTAAGCATGAACAACGGAAGTGGATTACTGCCATACAGGTTTTTTCATTCGACAAGGATCTACGGTTATTATTTGTTTGGCTATTCCCTGTGTGACTGTCTTTTTAATGTAAATACTCGAGTATATTTTAAACATTACAATTCTACTGGCTCGTTGGAATTGCTACGGAAGTGTTTTTTAACGTACTGATCATAAATGTTGTCACACATGGTATAGTTGTTCTTTTATAACAATTAATGATCCCAGTACACGGGGACATATAAAACACGGGGGCGGGAATATGAGGGAGGGAACACAAAATCACATCCTCAGTAACCTACTATGTTTCAAGTGAAAATGAACGTTCACTTATTGCAGCTTACTGCAAAGAAATATGGGTTTAGTTATATATTTATGTTTTTAAGGGTAACCCATTGTCACAGAATTGACACGAGGGCCAGCTTCAATCGGGGACACGGATACCAGGATCAAAAGTGTATGCATAAAGACGAAGCAGATTTACAAATTTTAATATACATAAAACAACACTAGCAACAAAGACAATGAATGGCAGGAGACGTATGTTTGTCCGTTGTTTGGCTCTTCACAGATGGTGGCTTAACTTCCGGTATAGAGTGCGGTCTACGGCTGGTAATGCCGTTAATTTATGTAACAGTTCCGAGATCTAAATAACTGCCGTTCCACACCCGACTTTAACTTTTAGGCTATAATGCACCTATTTAAACATTGGCACGTATGGCCCTCACAGTGCTATAATGTACATAGTTAAGATTGGCAAGTATTGCCGTCACAGTGCTATAATGCACACTTTAAAAGATTGGCAAGTATTGCCTTCACAGTGCTATATAATGCACACTTTAAAAGATTGGCAAGTATTGCCGTCACAGTGCTATATAATGCACACTTTAAAAGATTGGCAAGTATTGCCATTACAGTGATAGTTCACTAGATTTACAATGCACAAGTTGATTAACTCCCTGCGTCCTAAGGACCCTGTCCACTGACGGCGGACTCGATGCTGCTCAGCTACCGCTACCCGCTGACACGCTCCAGTCTATGGAGGTCACCAGCTCACGCCGGCAAACTCTCCCAGTCGGCTCGTGCCCCAGCTCGTTATCTCGATCGTTCTGAACAGGATCTACGCCCCTGAGCTACACCTCTCACGGCTCCTGGTTCATGCGTGAAGCGACTACAACAATAACAAATATAATACCCTTGTGCTACGTCAAATTACTCAGCTCTTCTTACTACCT
Organism: Archivesica marissinica; assembly: GCA_014843695.1. Classification (NCBI taxonomy): domain Eukaryota; kingdom Metazoa; phylum Mollusca; class Bivalvia; order Venerida; family Vesicomyidae; genus Archivesica; species Archivesica marissinica. The sequence continues at coordinate 98,729,694 of CM026387.1, read as the reverse complement.
TATATTATACCATTGTTGTACAACAACAAGACAATAGTTACCATAATGCTTGGACATAAATACACACACGTCTATGTAGAATCGATACACATGGTGACCTTCATGGTCTAAATATACAACGACTCCGTACCCATCATGACCTCATATGGTATATCTATATATATACAAACATAGAACCACTCAAGACCTATTACTCCGCTCCTGCAATTTGAGCGTACATGACACCCATTTCAACAACAGCTGATAACAACTCTGCCCCAGCCATATATTCAACACTTGATTCCACAGTAGTTATTAGTTAATTATTATGTATGTACTGAACAGTAGATATTCATCGTCGTAAATCACCAGAACCACATTGAATAACGATTTACTACAACGTGTTTCTGGTAACGTCTCGGACAGTTGCTTTAGACGACGTTTCAGATCAAATAACCTCTAATGACAACTACGAACAATATAATATATAGGTACATACCCAAATCTGTCGCATGTACAATTCACAACAGTCAATTGTGATGTTCCGGGAGTAATGCCAGTGCAATGTGCCGGTGTCCAATTTATAGCGCCTTCACTGAGTACACGCACGATCTTTTCATGCGTTTATCAGCCGATATGATACATACAATATTGACTGCGCGTTCCTATCAGGCCCTGGAGGTTAATTTCACTGATAAAGGGAACAGTGATTTGAAAATAATAAACTCACATCTGCTAATACTAGTCGGATTTATATCAAATAAACGGGAATTTCCCTTAAAAGTGATATATAATAATACACCACTGTCTTTTATCTGGTATAGATACATTCGTCCCAATTTATGATAAAATCACTGAATAAATGTTTCAATGGTACGACAAAATGTGCTGAAACCCATTGATAAAGAGGCCCCAACTACACAGTAGTTAATATGGTCACTTTCATTTTGTTACACCCATATTAGTTTGATCTTTCTTAAATATGTTAAAAAAGATGTCCAAGCGACATAGTGGGCCGAGGACACAAATGTGATATATAAACACAATTATAATTTCCCATGTATATGGGAGATTTGTTATTACCGGCTATATATCTGTATGACTGGTTATAATGATATGTACTCGGGGGATCAGTTATGAACTATCATAGTACAGATACATATTAAGACAGTCCACTTGCTCTTAATCTTCTTAGTACACACATTTTAAACTTCGTAGTCTTCGAACTCTGTAATTTTAATGCATAATGTTGGATGCTGGATCCATGGATATGGGTGCAAGACTTTATTGTCTTGTGACATGAAGATCACAGTATTATAGTATAACGCGATATTACACATGTAACAAGGTATTCTCGTCACATAACCGTATTAGAAATGGTAAACATATTTTTATATATAATATATGCAATCTTAGACATCTTAGAAGTATACGTGCACCGGGTATTGTATTCACCCGGTCTACCCCCGACTGTCGCTGACTCAAATTCCTGTGTGAGCGACAGTTGGCGATATGAAAACCAAACACACAATGAGATTACAGCATAAGATTACAGCAGCCCTCATAGACTAAACATCTAGTTATAATAATTGCGATAGGCAAAACCATCACTTAGATGATGGGCATTTTAATTTTCTTAGACAACTCGCCCAAATGCATTTATGCGGTGGTGACTTTAAATAAACTTATTAGTCAGACATATTAATTAAATATACATCAATTGCTGCTGAATAAGCATCCAACTAGCATTTTAACCTGAAGAGATTAGTCATTTTTTGGATAGTGCAATGATACCGACAGAGACCCATTCCAGAATCTCCTCTGGTTCTTTTGCGTGCATGGTGTAAATCACCGACACGTGACCTCGGTTTAAAGTCCCATCTGAATTACTGTTAACTTTATTATGTCAGACGGGGGATCGAACCTGCGATCCCTGGATTACCAGTCCAATAGTTAACCGCTGGACTACAGTCCACCAGTCACCCTAAATCATAGGGTGGTCATTAATCCATGGCATCGAAAAGTGACCCTCTCTTTCATACATGTATAGTCTACACATAGAGGGGTCATTATTCTATGGCATCGAAAAGTGACCTGCCCTCACTTGTTCAGTGTATACGTAGGGGGTGGTGGTCATTGTTATTATTTGTTGTATGCTTGTCTGTGTAAAATAAATATTATGCACATACAGTATGTGAACCTCCTAGTTATACAGCACCCACCATATCATCTTTAGAAATTGATAGAGACAATTTATATGTGTACTTATATTTTCATATTCAATATATTTATGTTATTCTGTACATCATTGATTCAAAATAAATGTTGCTAGGCTTTAAACAGTGTTAATTAACATTTACTTATAATAAATTTAATATTTTCCCACTATATATTGCCATTCGCAAGGGGAGTAAGTGTTCCGCAAGGGGGTCAATATTCTATGACCGACTAATAACATTGGGAAGGGCCGTTTTCTAATGTTGGCTATAACTTGTGACCCGACCCTTTTGTAATGTTACACAAATGTATGTATGCATCTTATACATTGTTAATTTCTATTCTGTATCATGCATGTATGTCAACTGTACTGTTTAATATTAACAGGAGCCCAGAGGGGTCAGTCTAGCTGGAAAGTTAACCAATTTTCATGTATATAGCAATGGTCCATGTGCATGCCCATGTAAGGAAATGGACGTCTGGCATACTCATTCTGGTGGGTGTGGTCAGGAGGGCCATGAGAAAGGAACCCCAAAATTGAGCTAGATCAGCTCATGAGTTAACCTGATGAAACTTATTGTAAAATGCCCGGCATAGTCCCAGGTATCACAAATGGCCACTGCCAGACATGTTCGGTGGTGGGTTGTGCCCGCCAGACTTCTATAACCGGTACCCCAAAATTCAGCTAGATCAGCTCATGAGTTAACCTGATGAAACCTACTGGAAAATGTTCGGCATAATCCCAGGTATCATGAATGGCCACTGCCTAGACATTTTCAGTGGTGGGTAGTGCCCGCCAGACACCCTCGAATGTCCCCACCCCTCAAAACTGAGCCAGATCAGCTTGTGAGTTAACCTGATGGAACTTACTGGAACATATTTGTCATAGCTCCAAGTATCATGAATGGCCACTGCCATACATTTTCAGTGGTGGGTTGTGTCCGCCAGACACCCCCAAATGCCCCCACCCCCAACACAGAGCTAGATGAGCTTGTGAGTTAACCTTCTGAAACTACTGGACAATGTTTGGCATAGTCCCAAGTATCATGGGGGGGAGGTGTTTTAATTATATTTTGCAAAAATATATATATAGCCATCAATTCAGGATGTTTTGTGAATTCACCAAAAGGTGACACATAACAGAAATACACATTTAAATTCAGTTCCTTTATTGATTTTAAGTAAACCATATAGATATAGGCATGTATGTATCATGTACACGGGTAAGTAATTATCTATGGTTGAGTGTGCCTGCTATATACCTCCTACCACCCCATTCCAAATACAGAGCTAGATCTGAGTTACCAAACTCGATGAAAGTGACTGAAAAATGTTCAGCATAATACTGTATAGCCCTTAGATTCTCTAGAGGTGTTATTTTCTACAAGTAATCCCCGTCTTCCTTATCTGAGTCTTCACTCAATGCTTCGCCATCTGAATCGCTCACTCCATCAGTAGTTTCTACTTCCATCTCAGACTCTCTTGTCACCTTCAGCCTCCATGTCCTCTGCATTGTTACTGCCATTCATAACAAACCATTTGGTATGGCTGGCCCTTCAAACCAGGTTGGCTTCCAGGAGGTTGTCCCTCACATACCATCCATACTCAGTTGGTGACAAACCGTCCCCAGGATATGCTGTCATGGCATGTGTTCACAATGCTGTAACATACTGCGTTCGTCGAATCTTCATCTCAAGGGTCCGTTAAGAAGGTGACAGCAAGGCACAGTCGATACGTTTGATGTTTGCCAGTGGATTCTCCTGAAGGTCAATGACATGCATGATTAGAGCTGTTGTAACAGGAGCAGATCCAGGAAATTTTAAGGGGGGCGTGCAGTCATCAGTCATGCAAAGTAGGGTCCATAACAGAAATGGGGGTACCAATAGTCTACAGCTTACACTTAATATCCATGCCGGCTGTGTGCTGTGTGCACATTTTCTTCCACTATAACTTTGTTAATAATGGTCCGATTTGAAAAATTAACATTCTACAGAGGTAATCTTTAGTGATTTTCAATAGGGGGCACATCCGCCCCCTCTAAAACTGCACATGCTGTAAGGTATTCTAATTTTATAATGATGATCATATTAAAAGTTCTTGTGCCTTAAATACCTGATCAACTTTGCCAGTCATTTGCATCAGTTTGTTTGATCGTGCTTCATTGACATCTTGAGTCTTACTTTGTGCATACATGCGGCAGACAAACTCTGATGCGACATCCAGATCAACACTACCATGCACCTCGCCCATACTGATGAAGGGGTTAACGTAGCAGCCAGTCTTGTCCTTCTCTATGATCGATGGGTTTAGTTTTGCCTTTCCTGAAAAAGGTACAAATTCAAAATGAGACCATTCAATCAGTGCTCAAAAATACGAATCCGGTTATCCCGATTTTTTTCAGATTTGTTATCCGCACAAATAAAATGCACCATATATCACATTTTAAAGAAATGTTAATTAAATCATAACACCAACACCGTAATAGAGACATTTTACTGAGACACAAATATCTTGTGCCAACCTGTAAAAGGCCGATGTAAAGTTATATCCAGTGAAGGTATGGTATCCGGGCAGTGCTTTGGGAAGTCCAGGTTTGCGCTCTTCAAGGACGTCAGCAATGTTGGTCACATTGATGTACCTCCTGCTGTTTCCCATCCCACAGTACATGATGATGTTGGCCATAGCCCGGACTTCTCGGCGTTGCTGTCCAAGGGCACCAATAAATATCACTAAGACATCGGTGTCAGATGTCCTCACCATGACATTGCCTGCTGTGATAGTTGCGATGTGGAAAGCAATCAGCGTATCGGCCTCTTCATGGGCACCTTGGATGTGTGCTGGGCTGGTTACAGTAATATGATGGTGCTCATTACGGATATACTGAAAGCACACCACCATAAGAAGCAAGCAAGGTATTTCCACCAAAGATATTCCAGTAATGATCGTTCCTCCACTCTTGCAAGAGAAACTTGGCAAGTTCATTCTTGAATACTCCATTGGTGAGAAGTTTTCCCCCACTCTGTCTGATTATCTGATCTGGCCCGGTTATGACATATACTGAATCAACTGCACCCCGCAACTTTCTCTCGATGTCCTTGGTGGAGTTCTATACGTACTTGTCGAGACAAACATGTGCTTCATTAACCCTCCCTGAACATACCACAGCATGGTCCGAGCAGTTGATGCGTATGATGGTCCCATGTTTGTTGTGAGGACAGAATGAAAATGATTTCCTCAATCATAGTTCTGTATATAACACCTTGGTAACTCGGCTTCTGTGATTGTTTCTGTCTGGAGGTACTAAAGCTTTTTCAAGAATGCTGATTTGTTTTCACTTTTCACATGCGCTCCATCACAGTGTGTGAGTGACAGTGGGTATGGCGTAATTGGGCAGAAGAGAACATTCCGAATGTCAAGTGCTGTTTTCTCTGCAACTACTACGATCATACGGACACAGGCTCTCAGCATTTGTCTTCTGTGAGGAGGGCAGCTTTGCTTTTTTCTTCATGTTCTGAACAGCAAAGTTCTGTACACGCGTACGTTTCACAGGTTGAAGAAATCGATGGCTGTTTCTGTCCCATTCATCTTGAAATGTATCCCTTTCATCCTGACCCCTTTTCAGCATATTGAGTAGATATAATACAGTTGCCTTAGATGCTGCTTGACCGGTTGCAACATTCACCAAGGATGTTGGAGCATCATCTGTGAATGGATTGCAGAATTCGTCAATTGTTCCACTCAGTTCAGCTATCTGACTGTTGTCCCTTATGATTCTTGAGGTACGGCATTGAGATGTTGCATTTCCCCCAGTTCAAGCTCAGTGAATGTTCTAAGCTCGGTGATTGTCATAGCTCGCTGGGTCATAGTCAATGACCATCGGTGCATTGCGTTCTCGGAATTTCGGAAGTCAACAATTCCCTTCATTTTGGATGCAGCATCACGGTTGACCGTTTGCTCCAAAGAGAGGCCAACAGCCGATCTACTGTAACACTTCTTTGTGCATCTGATGGAAAACGCACCGTTCTCCGGTACTTTACCCGGCTTTGGGTCTGAACTCTTCAACTTCTGCAGAAAAGGTATTCCCCATCTGGCATAGTTTGGTCGGTTCAGGGCGAAGTATACTGCAAGCATCATTGTGAATACATGGATATAGCCACCGACGTCATTCGTCTTTATGCATCTCTGCAGCTCTATGTGGAGATGATTGATCAGGAAGATGTAAATGGCCCAGAATTGAGCTGTTGACCCAAGATGCCCATCCAGAATAGACTGGAAGCTGTCAAACAAGACGGGTTCAATTGCTTGTATTTAGTAGGCTTTCAACGCAGTGGCCAAATCATGACAAGGTGACAACAGCGTAATCTTGGCCTGTTTCCTTTGCAACGTTCATTGTCCGGATCATCGTTTCTCTCACCAGATTATTGTTGGTTGGGAATCTGGATATTGGGTCCATGTAGCAAATTCGTTGAAGTGGTAAGGAGTCGTTGATGTACTTGCTCATGAATCCAGCATGCAATGGTGTGTTGCCTTCTCTCAGTTTCGAAAACCAATACAGATCCAATACCTTTAGTCCAATCTTGCATTCATTCAGTTCTTCAGCAGTCGATTGAGATGCTGTACTGGATGCCCCGGCAGGGGTATCAGTAATTGCTGCTGAGGTAGGAACCCGGTAGGAACAGCTTTTTTATCATTATTAGTCTTGATTATCAATATTACAACAATAAGTTAATAACCTACCTTGGACTGGTTCATCTGTCAACTCTGTTTCTTGATTGGAATCCCAGCTTGGAATATACTTGTAATGCTGCCTGTGTTGTTGTTTTCATACCACCCTCAAAATTATATCTGTGCTAATCTCTGCCCTCTGCTAATATTACATCAGTGCTAAAAATAGCCACCCATCTGGCCAGGCAGCATCCTTTCTTACCATGTACAGGTCACCCCATTCAGTCATTACAAATTGACCCTTTACTTTCTATTTCTATTATTAACAGGGTTTTCATTATTATGATTAAAGAATGTGATCTACCCTGCTGAGAAATGATACCCTGCTGAAATGTTAAGCACCCTGCTGATATTTTGTATTTTAGATTTTGTTCACAGCACCCTGTTCAGAAATATTTCTAGTGAGACCTATGTTATTTTATTCTGTAACTGCCTTCTATATAAATGATAAACATCAACATGTTTTTACTGAGACTTGTATTAACACTAAATTATGGTTGAAGCTATGGCCTCCACTAAATAAATAACATTTTTCCCATACCATAAGGGTTCTTGTTTACTGTTTACATTAAATGTTATTTATTAGTGGAGGCCATCTTTAAATGGTAGAAATAAATATCAGAGCTGGTCAAAAGTAGAATAGTGGAAGTGGAAGTCGTGATAGCGCAGCGTTCGCTTCAGGTGCGAAAGGTCCGGAGTTCGAGCCCCACTGGAGCCGTTACGATTGTGCCCTTAGGCAAGGCATTTAAATTCCACGTTGCCTCTTCTCTCTCCCTCGTGGCGGTTGATTCCATCAGGAATGAGGTCTCGAGAGTGATTTATATAAGTTGAAATAACTTGTTTCGCATTCGAGCTAAAATAAATTTGTAGAAACTAAAAGTAGAATATTTAAATCTTGTCCCCCCCCCCCCCAATATATTTTGACACCAAAATGATGACTATGTGAATTAGGACTTGAGATATAAGAAAAATAGGTTTTTCATGGCGGCCATCTTTAAAGATGTTGGGGATGGGGGGCATTTGGGGGGGGTATCTGGCAGGCACACTCCACCACTGAAAATGTCTGGCAGTGGTCATTCATGATACCTGGGACTATGCCGAACATTTTCCAGTAGGCTTCATCAGATTAACTCACGAGCTGATCTAGGTCAATTTTGGGGTACCGGTTATAGAAGTCTGGCGGGCACAACCCACCACCAAACATGTCTGGCAGTGGCCATTTGTGATACCTGGGACTATGCCGGGCATTTTACAATAAGTTTCATCAGGTTAACTCATGAGTTGATCTAGCTCAATTTTGGGGTTCCTTTCTCATGGCCCTCCTGACCACACCCACCGGAATGAGCATGCCAGACGTCCATTTCCTTACATGAACATGCACATGGACCATTGCTATATACATGACAATTGGTTAACTTTCCAGCTAGGCTGACCCCCCTGGGCTCCTGGTCTATATGCATATGCAATAAAATATGGTTAAATCAATAACCTGAGAGACATTATTTTGAGGTTAGGGTTAGCAATATTCTATACGACACCGGGTTCAATATTCGGTCAGGCCACATATGTAGTGTCATCGAGGTAGGCGTCTCACGCATATTGCTTAGTACTGGTTAACCGCTTAGGTCGGCTAAGCCTGCCCAGTCAGTTCGGCTAAGCCTGCCTAGTCAGGTCGGCTAATCATGTCCAGGAAAACAAGCGTAGTTCCTCGCAAGTGGTTTGACATATGGCAGATATTAAGTCAATAAGGTGTATTTAGCTTAATAACTAGTTAAACAAAGCTGCCTCGTTCTTATATTGTTGTTATATACTGTTTTTCGGTGTCTTTCGGTATTTCTACATGTTGGAGAACAGTCTATTTCTACAACAAATGTAAGTGGCATACTTTCCGTCCTCGTTCGTTATTTCGGATAAATGTGAAATATTTACAGTTATCCTCGTTACAGCGTATAGAGGATAACTATTGTCCTATCGGTGATGTAGTACAAAACCGGTTTGACAGGTTTTATGCAACAGTGTTGTATAATAGGATAGCTGAATGGAATTCAGTCAGTTCTAACGAAACATTTATAGAGTCAACAACACTTGAAAATCCAAATTCAGTGTACTGATTGTACAGATTAGTAATTTGTCATTGGAGTTCCTCCAAATCGGGAGTTATTCGTTATCCTTTCTAAATTTAACAACCAAGAAGGTCAAGGGGTGAATACAGGACACCTTTGCTGTGTGTAGCATGGATTCCCTCTACCTCCCCCACCCCTCGAAACAAATTTGGGGGTGAAAAATATACAAATTTGGAGTAGGGTTGGTCAGCCCGCTCGCAGTTTACTTGATTTTCTTTCGTTTGTTCTGAAGAAGTTTTAACTAAAAACTAGTACAGTGTATTACGTACACGAATAGTTATTAATATTTATTAATCGGAGTAGATTATTTATTCTATTTGGTTAAATTCTGATTCGGAGGAAATACATTTTTTTAGCAGGAACGTAGACTATATATATATAGAATTGTTACATATGTTAGAATATGTTAGAATGTAATTAATAACGTTACATGTGTAAGCATTCTCTTGACTCTAAATAAATCATTCTCGCTCATTGCACAACATTGTTGTTGTTGTTGTTGTTGTTGTTGTATGGAAGCTAAGAGAGGACTATATGATTTTTAACGTTTCTATTCATTAGATTATAGCTCAATCGAGCTATTATAGCTTGATCGAGCTATTATAGCTCGTTCTGGACTGTTCTCCAACCTGTTCTAGGGACCATGTCATTTGATCATCTTTGTAAACAAAATTAATTTGTACAAAACAAAACTGAAAATGACATAATGTGTGTTAATTGTCTCATTAATTTGGGATAAAACTTTACCTGTACAAAGCTCATGTAGATTTGGGTTAAATTGGGTTGAAAATGAGCCAATGTGTGGTTTCGGAGTTTCGAAACATTTACAGTCAGTTTTACCACAACCAGTTTTACCACAACCAGTTTTACCACATATTATGGCGCTGTGTGAGTAATTTGGGTAATCAGGTTCAATAAATAGCTTCTTTGAATCGTCCATCTTCGAAGTTAATTTGTGCATCTTGTATTATATACAAATAAATATTTATTGGATCGGCACTATTTGCTTTCATACTGATTTGGATAGTTATTCCTTCACTGGCATTTTGTATTCTTCTTCCAGTTCCATGTAGAGAATTATCATCTGTGGATCGCAGATCTAACCACAATGCATAATTGGATGTGAGATATTTTTCCACATTAACATTGCTAAATGCAAGTCCATGTGCTATTTTATCTGTTTCTTTATTCCGTTTTGATGTTAAAGCGAAGATTGTGTTTATTTCATCCCATTGTTGATAACGCGCATACCCTGGCAAAAAAGGTGACACACCTTCTAGTTTTTCTATTTCTGGATTATAGCACTGTTCACTGTTTTCTCTGTCGGGGTCTTCAAACACCATTAGAATACCTTTCATACTACGAGCTGGTACGTTGACGTTTATATTCCATAGGGTATCAGATTTGTCTTTGTGGATTTTTCTGTGTCTCAATATCCTATCATACAGAATTGATGTATGTCCACTATATTGCTCGTTTATTTCTCGTTCCAGTGTTTCATTGGAGAGGGTATCTATTTCAAGACATGTATTGCTTATTGCGTATTTGGTATCTGCGTCAGTGGATTTTATAGCTTTGTCATAATCATTGAACGTCAATTCATATTCAAGCCTGTCACCCAGACCTGCTTGGTAAAATGGCATATCCGTTTCTAGTAATTCAAAATCTAACGGAATGAAGAATATATTTAGTCTGCCGTGGCAACAGCTTCATCTCCATCATCAGTGGTCGCATCGCCTGCTCCCACTCTGTGCTTAATCATGTTTGGTTCACCAACACATTGATATACCATGTTTATTCTTTCAGATGGCGATTTCCACAAATCGGTATAGCAGTGGAATATATCACTATCGTCAATTGACATGATTTCGTTTCCACTTATTTTTATTGTTGTTTTTTTTCACGATTGTTCTTCTTGGAATAAAATTGCATTTGCATCGCTGCTATCAATGCTCAGTTCAAAAGCCAATCTTGCAGATCTGGGTACGATGACATCTGTGTTACTAAGATTGGGAAATCTGACAAGCAGCTGTTGATTATTATCAATGGTGCTGGGATTGTTTGTTATTACAACAGTTTGACGAATACCTTTCACACCACGTGACTCTCGTAGTTTCCTATAAGGATCTAGTTTGTTTCCGTATGCTGACATTATGTCCCTAATGGAAACGAATTTGAAATGCCTGATGTGCCTGATAATGGGAAAAGTCTTGCGGAGCTCCGTGGAGAGGTGAACAAACAACACCAAAGGGTAAAAGAATCTGTTGAAAGGATTTTTAAGTTTGTTGAAGATAACAGCGGATTGAAGCGTGGTGGTAATATTGATTTCAATCAGTTTAGATTGGAGAAACATGGTAGTGTATTGCACTGGTTAGTTGATGGTAAAGATATTATAATGACAACAACTAAGGAGGGAGAACTTTCATTTATATCTCTTGATGCATTGGCGAAATAATATGGTAAAGGAGGAGCACAGGCAATTAGAACAAATCTGAGGTTGGATAATTATACATCTAAGTTTTCACAGGCTGCAGCAACAGCTTTGCGTACAACAGAAACCAGCTTAGAAACAGAAGAGATTCCTTTGCAGGATTTCTCTGACACTATTGAGGTTAAATAAGTTGTAGACACTGCAAAATATGCTGATGATGCATTGGAGACATTATTTCATGAATTATTTGATGAACCTCATACTATTGGTACACAAACAGAAGGATTGAATCTACGTGAACTACAATGTCTTGATAAAGCACTACAACGTACAAGAGGGGAGCTTACAAATAATCTAGCAAAGCTGACTGGGTTAAACAAGGCTATTGAGCAACATACTATTGATATTGCTGCTGGACCTAATGATGAAGATGTCCAGAAAAAAATGAGGTTACGTTTACATGATTTGCATAGTGAAAGAGATGCAAGATTAGACGCTGCATCTACGAATAAAGAAGCATTGAGAGGACAAATTAATAGAATACGTGAAACTATTACTCGTGTACTTGGCGGTAATACCACTATTGGTGAGAAGATAAGAACTTTGTTTAGAGAACAAGGTATTACCATTGCAAGTATTTTGACTGCGTTTGGTTTGTTGATTGGGGTATTAGTTGAAGCGTTCACACCTGCTGCTGCAGATAGTAGTGCTGCTGGTGGTGATAATGGAAAAATCTGGATTAAAAAACAACTCAATAAATTAGGCAAACTACTTGCATCTTTAGCCGATAAAGCTGCTGTAGCATTACCAGGTGTTATTGGTAGTATTGTGTCGTGGTTGCTTTCAGCTACAGGTAAAGTAGTTAATTGGTTTGCTAGTAATACATGGGGATTGATTGTTATTGTTGTGGGATTGTTGTATGGGGTTGCAGTGAAGTTTATCTATAAATGATGAACAATACAATGCCCACTATTGTTGAGCCTAATATTATGGATACTTTTTCTTCTTCATGAGTTAGTTTAGTGTCATTAATATCATTAACAGGACTCACATGATGTGGCTTATACACAGACGAGGATTTATGCACAGGCAAGGATTTATCTGCAGGTGGTAGTTTGTTGATTTTTGGTTTAGGAGCTGTAAGAGTTCCTATCACTTTATGAACAATCTTAGGAGGTACAGGTTTCAAGTTCACATCATTATTTAATCATAATGCTTGCTCTGATGTTGCTATTACTATTTTATTGTTATAACCTTGGATATCGAGGGCTATCTCAAGCTCCATATTACTTGGTGCCATATATAACCCTTCACCAAACACAAAATCAACTTTACTTCTCGCATATTTTAATACATTTTGATATCTAGCGATTTGACTCGGCAAGTCTACAGGACTATTAATATCATCTTCTACATTTGCAAGAAATTGTTTTTGAGCATCAAAAGCAGTCCCAGTGCCAATAATATTGGTTCTAGTTTGAGATTGAGCACCAAGAATGGCCCAGCAATAAGTTCTGATGCTGTCATTTATCCTTTCAACTCCTGCTTTTGGGAAACCGTTTGAATTATCAAGGATAAGGGTATGCCAGTCTTGGATGACACTTGATTCTTGTTTAATCCATATAATGTCCCGTTTTTGTCTACATTGAATTCACTACAAATTCTTTCATAAGCTTGTTGGTTGTATGAGATTTTAAAAGTGCTGCAGCCATTTCAAATAATATTCTTCTTATTTGATAGTAGACATGAAACTTGAAGAATGATCCTATCATACCTTGTTATTTTAGATGTGTTTCATAATCTACACCACAACCTGTTGTAGCACACCATATTGTAAAGTTAAGCTGGTTTTGCCAGAAGTCCATGAAATCTGTATTCCATCCAATGGCAAATTAATTTACATAGGGCAGCACGTATTTTTCAAATAAATCTATAAAAGCATTCTTGAAATATTTACCATCAGACGTGATGACTATTTCCTGGTTTATAATGTCAATATTCTTCCTTTTGTACGCACTTGAATGGGGATAGCTAGCAGTTGGGTTATATTTAAATTCTTTTTTATCATAGTTTTTAAAATGCACCATATACTTTCTAATGTTAATAAAATAGTACCCCTTCAACGTTATATATGTAACCCATGTCATATTTATCTTAAAGGGAAATAATTATTGATATTTAGTACATGTACATTATAATATTTCCAAACCCTGCTGCAAGCGTACCACCCAATAGTTTCCCCTATATGGCCTAATAAAATCACTGGTCTGAATCATATCATAATTATATAGCCTGGTCCCATACTATGTCTTTGTATAATATATACTAGTCTTCACTACTATTGTGTATAAAGTATTATGGGTGAGTGAGTGACGATCAGGTCAGATGTGTGAATGAGTGAACTAACTCAACTAATTAGGTGCACTTTCCAACTAACTTGTTCAAAACCCTTATCCCACACTCTATCTCTACTAGTCAAACGGATAAGTTGTGAAGCTATCCTGTTAATATATACTTTACTAGTAACTATATAGTAACTATATACATATATACATTATATGTATCAGCTGATAGCCGGACTCTGGTAATGTAATGTTTTATCTTTGATATTTTACATTGTAAAATATTTAATTGAAATGCTGGAATTGGAATTGTGTATTTTGTATTGTGAAATTAAGTAGAATGATTTGTACATAATAATAGTATGTATGTATTGTATTTTACAGGCTCTTTATATCCATATATACGAAAATATGAAAACAACCAGAGTTTGTTATATCTATAAACTCCCCGGTCTACAAATGGCTCCCCGTCAAGGAATGATAGAAGAGAGCCAGAGTCGGCAAAATGCTTACAGGCCGTAAAACTGCGCACGAGGAAGTTGAGGTCTACGGCATATCATCACGAATGGGAACAGTAGTGATATCACCACTGTGGAGTCGAATGGCGCCAGGAGGATGATTCAAGTGGAAGTGTGTTTTTAACGGGAAAGTGTGTTTTACAAGTGTGTGGTTTTTTTAAGTGTAAGGTGTAAATATTTAGATGTACAGTGATTAATTAATCTGAAGTGTTAAAACTGTGTATACAGGAATAGTGTTTAAGGATATTGTCACGTAAGTGTTTTGTATTATGTAGTGTCTATATTGTTGTGCTTTTGAAATGTATCGGTTCGTACCAGTCATTTTGTAAATTTCATTTTAAAAGCATTTGTATTTCATTAGTCTACTTCATGTACTAGGCTTTTCATACTAGATGTGTAGTTATTGTCAAAACTGTACATGATCTATTAATTGATAGTCATAGTAAATTCATTGACGGTTATTTTTGATTCCACGTATTGTATTCTCGTGTGATTGTGAACCGATATATTTCAAAATTGTATACATGTAATTAGTGTGCTACATTTGTAGATTCATTTACTATACATTATTTAATTATCATCATGCTGTGAATGTGTCACTAGAGTTTGGTAGTGACCAATATCTGAAAAATACAGTACCATATTTATTCAATTAAGTGTATGTTATTTATACAAATCGGTGTCGACATAGAAGTTCGATTACCTGGTTGTATAAATAGGGTTTCTTTATTCTGTATTACTAACACACATCCCTGCATGTCATTATTCACAAGTTGCACATATTAATTAAACTTATTGTTCCGGCAACATTGAATCGTGAGTAGCAGAAAGAAAGGTATGTAAGTGAGTAGATGTTGTTGTAGTATCGAATAGATCTATATTGTATATTATATTTATGTGATCTGTGTTACCCCATATATTCCTACGCCCCAGTATAATATTACCCATATAACTAGGTTATATATACGCCCTTGCTAAGGCCTGTGGTTGTCATTCTTTTCAGAGGGTAATGTTGTTCCAAATTTCGTGTTTCAGGTATAGATATATGCCAGTAGGAGCACCAATCTCTATTGCCATACAACATATTGTATAATCACTGTTAAATCAATTAAATTTATTTTCCGGATTATATGCATATTGTGTTACAGTCCAGTAATTGTGTATTCTTTTACAGTCCATTAAATTTTGTGTATTGTGTTAAAATATAGTCTGTGTTTATTTACAGGTATACAGTATTGATTGTGGATAGGTTAAATTCCTGATCTGTTTACATACAATCGGTTTACACCTTTTCATTGTGACCTACTTATTTACTGGTCAGTACAGCCTATATATTGAAGGTGTTACATTGTATAGACAGTTATAATTAGCTACTGTTGATTCTCAACAGAGTATTAAAGGCCAACCATACATTTGTTTTATAGCATATATAATTCTTGCGTTTGTAATTTTGTTGCGTTTCAACAATTATTTATCGCGATATTACGTACGGTTGCGATGGTATTTTTGCGCCGTATTCGCGTGTCCGCTATTGATTTTGTTGTCACTGTTGCATATTTTTGTGCATCTCTTGTATTTATTGTCCTTATATCCTGGTTATAATTTTTTTATAATGGCTACACCAGGAAAGGAGAGCACTCCTGGAGGATTACCCCCTGGGATGATGGACCAGGTTTATAAACAGTTGAGTGAGCATTTTGACTTGGTTCCAAAGTCAGCTCAAGCACCCCCACCGCCCTTGCCCTTCACTTCAGAGGCAGACGGTTTGACATTCCAGACAACCTTGCAGATAGTACCCCACCAGTGCAGTCTTTTCTTAATAGACCACCTTCTGGATTTCCTTTTGTTTCAACCCCCAATGTACTTCCATATCCGACACAGTTTTCATCCAACCCTCCTAAGATACCCAGCTTCTCGGGTGATGAACCTATCAACAAGGGGGAGGTGCCTTACGTTATATGGAGATATGAAGTCCAATGTCTGATGAACAATCCGGAAATATCAGCCACCAACCTGTTGTACACTGTGCGCAGTTCCCTTCGTGGTTCTGCCCGTATGATGGTGATTCCGCTAGGTCAGGAGTCAACACTTGTCCAGATTATGGATAAGCTAGACTGCATGTTCTCAGATGCATCGACCAAAGAGGACCTGCTGACAGAATTTTTTAATTCCTCTCAGGCAGCGGACGAATCAGTAACATCCTATGCATGTCGCCTAGAAACGTTGTTACAGGCCATCATCAATAAGGGTCAGTTACCAGGTGTTGCAAGGAATGACATACTTCGTCATAAGTTCTGGACAGGGTTATCCTCGGATATGTTGCGACTACAAACCCGCCACAAGTATGATACCCTGGCGGACTACAACCAATTACTTCGCGAAATCCGCAAAGTTGAGAAAGAGATGTTGCGCACTTCGACTTCTTCTAATCTCAACTCTTCTTCAACTGGTAATGTTCTACAGACAACTCCTTTCTCTAAGAAGGTTTCTGTTAAGAACAATACAGTTACTGCGGACTCAGACGTGCAACAACAGTTTTCTTTATTGGAAAAGAAAATGCATTCTCGCTTGGATCAGTTCGATACCAAAATCACTTCCTGGGAGAACATGATGGACAAGAAGATTAACTCCAAGTTCGACCAGATTTTACAGAAGCTGGACTCTACCCACAACCAGCAACAACAACATCAGTCATTCTCTCTACCACCACAACCATTTAGTACCAACAGAGGTCGCGGTCATAGACCTGGGAGATACAGTGGTGGCAACCAAGCTTCTGGTTATAGTCAGCAGGATTACAATCCGCAAGGATCACACCTGCAGCCGAACTCCGGACCAAGGTCATTTGGTCGCGGAAGAGGCAATTTCCCAATATCGCCAATCGTTAAACTAGATACCGTCTCTGTTGAGGGCCAAACAGGGACTGGTGATCAAGTTGCCCAAACGAACCCACACCCACCAAAACAACAATTTGTGAACCGTCTTATAGGTTCACCGAATGAACAGGATATTGTTATCAACGGCAGTTCTTTTAAAGCCTTGATTGATACTGGTAGTCAAGTAACCACTCTTTCTTTTTCTTGTTTCAAGAGACTTTCAGATGTTGTATTACAGCCTCTCACCACTCTTGGTCTTGACTTATCAATTGCTGATGGTTCACGCATGGAGTACTCAGGTTATTTTGAGTCTACCATCACATTACCGTTTTTATCTGTTTTTAAATTGGATATTCCTGTTCTGGTCATCCCAGACAATAGTTTTAACAGAACGTGTCCCGTCATTGTGGGAACAAACGTTCTTAGAAGGTGTAAGATATTTTTGTCCCCATCTTCAGACAATTCTACTGTTGACATCCCAGTAGAATGGAAGTCGGCGATGGATAAGCCTCGACTCCCGGACCTTCTCAGTAAAAGCGTGTGGTACCAAAACGATTACGGTAGCACCATATGAGACAGTTACCATCAATGGGATAGTCCGTAATTTCGACAACAACATCTCATCTGTTGTCACTGAGACACCGGAAACTGTTACAGGTTATACAGTATGTCCTCGGATTGTTAAAGTCAATCAACAATCCACAGTTAAAGTCCCAGTCAGGATTTGTAATATGACTGCGAAGACTTTATCTTTTAAACCCAAAACACAGATTTGTGAAATTTCTGAAGCAACAGTTGTGGATGATCTTTCTACATATATTTGCCAGGATACATCTTCAGATACCTCTCTCGAAGACCTGGGTGTCAACGTTGACAATACAAATTTGTCTCCGTCTCAAGTTTTGCGGTTTCAACAAGTCCTGGGTAAATGGAAACGTGTATTTTCAAAAGACAGTCAGGACTTGGGTAAAACAAATCTTGTACAGCACAAGATAGTGTTAGAGGACAATACACCGTTTAAAGACCCATACAGACGAATCCCTCCAGCCATGTATGAGGAAGTGCGTCAGCACATAAAGGAAATGTTGGAGGCAGACGTTATTCAAGAGTCTGATAGTCCTTACTCTTCTAACATTGTTTTGATTAGAAAATCCTCCGGTGCACTCAGGTTTTGTGTGGATTGGCGTCGATTGAACAACAAGACCCGTAAGGATGGTTTTATGTTACCCAGATTTGACGACACTATTGATGTCCTTTCTTCTGCCAAATATTTTAGTAAACTTGACCTACATTCAGCCTACTGGCAGGTCGAAGTTGCAGAAGAGGATAAGGCCAAAACAGCTTTTCGGAGCACTGGGGTTTTATGAGTGGAACCGGATGGGTTTCGGACTCACCAATGCACCCGCAACCTTCCAGCGACTGATGGAAAAATGCATGGGTGATATGCATCTTAGAGAATGTTTAATTTTCTTAGATGACATCCTTATTTTCTCATCTACATTTGAGGAACACCTAGAGAGGATTGAATCCGTCTTTCAACGGTTGGATCAACATCACTTGAAGCTTAAACCTTCAAAATGCGAATTCTTCAAGAAATCCGTAACTTACTTGGGTCATGTCGTTTCTGATCAAGGTATTTCTACGGATCCCGGTAAAGTTTCCGCCGTTAAAGATTGGCCAGCATGTCACGATCTGAAATCTCTCAGACAATTTCTTGGATTCTCGGGCTACTACAGAAAATTTATAAAGGATTATGCCCAGATTGTACAGCCGTTAAACTCCTTATTAGAAGGATATGGTTTTAACCAGAAAAAATCCAAGAAAAAGACCAAGAAGAAGACCAAGACACCCGTTCCATGGAGATGGGGTGATGCCCAGCAAGCTGCCTTTGATACAATCAAAGATAAATTAACATCACACCCAATCTTGGCATATGCAGACTATTCCCAACCTTTTATTATGCACACGGATGCATCCTCCCTTGGATTAGGAGCAGTACTGTACCAGGTCCAAGACGGGAAGGAGCGTGTTATTGCATACGCATCCCGAAGTTTGAGACCCAGTGAGAGGAATTATCCCGCCCACAAGATGGAATTTCTAGCCCTTAAGTGGAGTATCACAGATAAATTCCATGACTACTTGTGTGGGAATGACTTTAAGGTGGTTACTGACAATAATCCCTTAACCTATGTCAAAACCTCTGCAAAGGTTGATGCAACAGGCCACCGTTGGCTAGCAGAATTAGCCAATTACAATTTTTATATTGAATACCGTAGTGGCAGCCAACACGGAGACGCAGATGGTTTATCTCGTCGATACGTTTTTCAAGAAGAAATGAAAGCGATTGTTCAAGGTGCTGTAAATGCTATACCACTTGTCGACTGTGTATCAGATTCGGCAGTTCCTCATTCGGCCGATGAGATGTTTGAATCTGAACATGTCAACAAGATTGACTGGAAAGCTGAGCAATTGAATGATTTTACCATTTTAAGGGTGATTGACCTCGAAAGCGGTTTTCTTCCCAGAGGGAGAGGATCCGAGTCAAAAGCTGTACAGCGTTTTCTCCGAGAATGGAACAGACTTCATCTCGATGAGGGAATTCTGTACAGAACCGCTTTCTTGGACGGCCAGTCAGTTCGTCAACTTGTTTTACCTGAATCCCACAGGACTATTGCCTTGAAGGGTATTCATGACGATGCTGGTCACCAGGGCAAGGAAAAGACCCTTTGGCTGGCCAGACAACGGTTTTACTGGCCTGGGTTGGAAGAGGATGTTAACAAGTACATCACCAATTGTAGCTCATGTATTAGACGAAAGACCCCTGTCAAACCTTTCGCAGAGCTTGTACCAATTTTTACCTCTAGACCTATGGAGTTAGTGTGCATCGACTTTTTAAGGCTCGAACCTAGCAAAGGTGGTGTGGAAAACATACTGGTTATAGTGGATCACTTCACCAGATATGCTCAAGCAGTGCCATGTCGCAACCAGACTGCACAAACCACTGCCAAGGCCTTGTATGACCATTATTTCCGTTTTTATGGTTGTCCCGAGCGACTTCACAGTGACCAAGGTCGAAATTTTCTTAGTAGGACTATACAGGAACTGTGTAAGCTCACGGGCATTCGTAAAAGCCGTACAACGCCGTACCACCCTATGTGTAATGGTTCAGCAGAACGATTCAACGGCACTCTTCTGCGCATGCTTGGTACCTTAGAGGAACACCAAAAGAGCGACTGGAAATCGTATATCGCCCCTCTTGTTCAGGCATACAATGGTACCAAGAGTGACGCAACCGGTTTTTCGCCACACTATTTAATGTTTGGGTGGTATCCTCGACATTCTGTCGATGCCTACTTAGGCACAGATCCACAAGACATTGGTGAATTCACACCTACGACCTATGTAGCCAAACTAAAGAACCGGCTAGAATATGCATATAGGGCAGCTGCCAATGAAGCTGGCAGGCAGGCTGCCAAGAACAAGGACAGGTACGACTGTAAAGTTCGTGAGTCCAAGATAGAAGTTGGAGACCGTGTACTTGTAAAGAAAGTCGGTATCAAGGGGACACATAAGCTAGCAGACAGATGGGATCGCGACCCTTATGTTGTGCTAGCTATGCCGAACCCTGACATACCAGTATTCCGTGTACAACTTGAGAATGGCAAAGGACCAATCCGGACGTTGCATAGGAATATGCTCCTGCCATTCAATTGTGTACCCAGAGATACACCGACGGTGGATGTAAGTGTAGAATCTGAGATAGGCCCTATCCGCAAGTATTTGGCCAGAACCAATCTCAAGACACCACCAGTACATCACGCAATCCAATCTGATAGTTCCGATTTAGATAGCGAAGGCGAAAGCGTCAAACTATACAGACCTCCAGCTTTGCGAAAGCATAATCACCCTGGATTGCTGCCTCCGACGATACCTAGGACGGTTCCTGCGACTACTGATAGTCCAACCCATATTCCTAGCCGTATCGTCGAGAACAATCCAGGAGTGCAACACTCAACCAGATCTAACTCTGCGACATCGAGCTCAGAACCCTCTGTACCCAGTTTACCTGGTACCGGTAGTGCGATACCTGAATCTTCACAGATTCATGATATATCTGATAACACCACCTCGGAACCATCAGTACAGAGATCTGTCTCACATTTAGAGTCCATAATAGACCAACCTGTTGTCGTCCCTGCTGGCAATGCCCAAACTCCTTAACCGACCCGTCGTCCGGTGCGCCAAAGGAAGCCACCGGACCGGTATGGAGTGGTCCCATTGACAGCAGTACCAAACACTGACAAGGTTGTGTACTATGTGTAAGACAGTGTCAGATATTGAGTTTTTAATTGTTTCAAAATATACTGTATTCTGGTATATTACTGTGTAAGTGCAATGTTTGAATCATTCTATGTCAGTATATATACAATGCGCGTACATTAGTATTACATTTCATTGTGTCATTTGAAATGGTTGTTTTTATTTCATAGTAAATGTTCATGTTTGTACAATTTGAAGGTTAATCTTACCTTTACAGGTCTCCACATAGTTGGAACAGATTTGTAGCATTTGTCCATTATTGTGGACATATACCTTTAAGCCAGCCATATTGAGCATACCCATGCACGGTGTAATACTTAACAAATGATCGTTACATTAGTATCTTTAATTACATTGTATTGGTTGTTATGTTTTTATTTCAGTTTGTAAAATTATTTCAGTTGACAATGTCGGATGTTTGATAGTGAATGATGCAGTAAATAAAATTGTTATTATATAGCTTGATTATTTGGATTGATCTACAATATTCATTTAGTTTCAGGTAATTAAAACGTCAGGAGACATTTTCTCCAAGAGGGGGAACTATGTAACCCATGTCATATTTATCTTAAAGGGTAATAATTATTGATATTTAGTATATGTACATTATAAAATTTCCAAACCCTGCTGCAAGCGTACCACCCAATAGTTTCCTCTATATGGCCTAATAAAATCACTGGTCTGAATCATATCATAATTATATAGCCTGGTCCCATACTATGTCTTTGTATAATATATACTAGTCTTCACTACTATTGTGTATAAAGTATTATGAGTGAGTGATTGTGAGTGACGATCAGGTCAGATGTGTGAATGAGTGAACTAACTCAACTAATTAGGTGCACTTTCCAACTAACTTGTTCAAAACCCTTATCCCACACTCTATCTCTACTAGTCAAACGGATAAGTTGCGAAGCTATCCTGTTAATATATACTTTACTAGTAACTATATAGTAACTATATACATATATACATTATATGTATCAGCTGATAGCCGGACTCTGGTAATGTAATGTTTTATCTTTTGATATTTTACATTGTAAAATATTTAATTGAAATGCTGGAATTGGAATTGTGTATTTTGTATTGTGAAATTAAGTAGAATGATTTGTACATAATAATAGTATGTATGTATTGTATTTTACAGGCTCTTTATAAATATGAAAACAACCAGAGTTTGTTATATCTATAAACTCCCCGGTCTACATATAGATAATAGCAAATCTAACCTCAAAGTTGGGCTACGTTCCATCACATATGATATAGGATTGTGTAATATCAATTATGAGTATGTGAAATGGATCGTTAGTGGAGGGTCCACTGCTAAGTTTGTAATCAAACCAGGATTATATGGGTTTAACGAATTAAAATATATCCTAATGAAGGTGGGTGCAAAGCTGAGATTAGACGTTAGTAAATCAAATGGCATCATGTCAATAATTGTTTCCTCCAACCACAAGATACACTTGTCTGATGGATTAAAACAAATGTTGGGCATCACAGGTAAGAGTCAATGGTTAACTCCCGGTACCCATATTGGTAGCAAACCGATAAATAGTACCCCCTTTAAAAGCCCTCCATATTCATTTGAATCAAGTAACCACAGAAGCTAACTTTTATGATGGAGCCCCAAGTGATTTGATTGGTATCGTTGACAAACCGTTTTGACATATTGTTAATATCCATTATCAACATCCACAGTTCAGGCATCTAACCAATGGTACTATTTCAGAGTTGAAATTTAGGATTACAGATCAGACTAATAACATTATTGACAACCAAGGACTGCCGATTTCTGTTGTTTTGGAATTTGTTTAAAAACTTTAAAAAACTTCAGATAATAAAAAATGAGTATTTATCCAGTGGTTATGTATCACCATATCAAAAACCATTAATTATAACTATTTGGGCAGAGGAATCTGGGCTTTTAAAGTAAGGAAGATTTAAATGGTCTTTTGGAAACAGTGCAACAAATAAGAACACAGGCTATACAATGATGACAGCAGGTATTATCACCACAATGTCAATGACAGCACCACAGGTTAGTAATGGTGCAGCTGTTAATATATCATTCTATTGATGGAGTTGAGAATAAGAATTATGAAATTACTATCTCTAAGGGTAAACAATCAGTTATTAACTTTATTACAGCAACTACTTCTATTAATGCAGCTTCTAGTGTTGTGGCGTTGTTAATTGAATTGATTATTTATTATGCTTTTTAAAAACATGAAACAACCAACAGCACCAATATATCCTGAACTAAATGTGGATAGTATGGGAGACAACTATAGATTGATTAAGATTTCAGAGATTGAGCAAAAGTTAAATCAGTGAACGCGACATCAGAAAGGCACTATACAAACGATATAAGCGTTGGGTGAATATTATTGATGGGGTAGATACTGCTCTCATGGCGTCAAGCGTTGTATTGGGTGGGGTGGGATTGTTGTATTGGGTGGGGTGGGATTGGTACTGCCCATTTTACTTCCATTGGAAATAACTGCTATTGTGCTCGGAACAGCTAGCGTTTGTGTGAAGCTTGTAAAGCGTAAATTATACGCAAAGGTGCAAAAGCACGACAAGATAAGAACAGTAGCAAAAACAAAGTTAAACAGTTTATCAGAGTTGATTTCAGTGGCGCTGCAAGATGGACAGATAAGCGAGCGTGAGTTTAAGACGGTAATTGATGAGCTGAATCAGTATAATAAACTAAAAGATGCAGTCCGAATAAAACAACGCATCAGCCAAGATGAAAAAAACAAACTGATACAAAAAGGGAAAGTACAGGCATTAAGCACCATTAAAAAACATAGACTATTTATACTGCTATATTAATCGGAATTCCTAACCGTGGTAGACATTCCTTTCCGTGGCAAACATGTTTTATCGTGACTGAATTTTACAAAACAAATTATTGTATCTACAACTTTTGTTTAAATAATGCGTTATCAGGTTGAACTGAAATGTATCATGTTGTAACAAAATGACAGTACGATTATTTGAGTACCCCGGTACGGGCCTCTTCATGAATATAGTTGTTTGCTGCTGTCAGTAAATCGTAGAGGTTTAATGTTAAGAAATGGTAAATTGATATTATTTTATGAGTTAACAGGTAGAGATGTTCAGTGGGGTTTTATCACGTAGATCAGGTATGCCGGATTGTGTTTACCCGTGTTAAGACAGAGTACCGATAGATAAGTTCAATCGTCGCAGATAATACACAGTTTAACGTTTAACGTATACTGAGGTAGAATTTATCGAAAAGCCTCTAGGTAGAGATCAGGTTGTGGTGTGTAGTCATAAGCGGGCACGCGCTGCACGGATTACTTCACGTTAGATAGAGTAGTACAGTATGTAAAGGGATCGGCCCACCTATATATATATAGCCTAGCGTGGCCTGTACGGGTGTCAAGCCATTTGGAAATTCACTGTGTGAAGGAGAGGTTTAGCGACCAATACACGCGGTAGACTGGGTAAGTCCTGTTTTGTTTTATTATCTGTAACGTCTTGTGGAGTAAGCGTTGATGATATTTATACGGGTTAAATTGTTTTATGAACCTGTTAAAAGCAATTTATTTGGCTTCGGTTCATGATGGAATCGTTTTAATAATTAGAGTCTTTAGCTACATGTCGTCTGGGGCGGACGGTGTTATCGCAATGGGGATAGTCCTAAGCCGTGCTATCGCCAAGACCATTGAATTGTAGCTATATTTTGAAAGGGTCGGGACCGAACCAGTGTCTTTATTGTGTGCAGCGGATACACTGCATGGGTAATATGAATATCTTGTATGTACCATATGTAATATAGAATCTATGCACGGGAGAGGCATAGGCGTAGCGAGTGACCGTTGCCGGTGGATAACAGTTTACCTACATTGAGTATAATATTATGTATAACATTTGTGTTATGGTAACTCGGGCACGGTATATGCATGAGCGTAGCTAGTGACAGTTACCGTGGGGCAACCATTTATATACCTCGAGCGTATTATGTATAACACTTCTGTGATGGGGATGTATGCAGGTAGCCCGCTTGAATAATACTAACAATTAGTGTATTAGTATTGTATAATGTACCGGTGATGGCGTGATTGATATCTAATGTGTAAAGCTATATATTGTCTAGCCGAGACTTGATTAGGGCGTTAAGTTGTATCATGATTGTACAACAAAGCTTATACTTGTAGCCGCATCACGGCGTAAGACGAGGGTGACGGGGTATAGCCAGACGGGATTGAGGCACCGAAGGTAGTCTGAGAGAGGTGGTCGAGACGGTCGGTGGGTATTGGCACAGCATAGGCGTGACTGTTACTACACGTGATTTAAATCAACCAGGCCGGGCTCATCATGTGAAGGGGCGTAGACTCCTTCCAAGACTTCGCCACAGGGCAGTCAGTACCAACCTCGGGAGTTCCAGACGTTATAAGTATGGTGCAGGAGTTATGTGTTTATGAATCGGTTTAAATTAGCACCGAGTGTAGTTTTCCAGTGCCGGGTTCTTAGTAACCACTAGTAATTAAAGCAGCACTGAGTGTCGTTTTACAGTGCCTAGTTCTTAGGAACTTATAGTGAAGTAGTGTCTTCACGGAGTGTAATAACAATGTCATATTCCAGTTAAATTAATAACTGTTGTATAAGTCAACGCGGTTCGTCAGTTGAACGGCGCATAGCCACCGGACAGAACTATTAGGGTTAGACGGTATGGTTACCGGTTTAGTTAAATTTGACTAGTATGATGTTCATCGTGTATATATATAAATATGTTTTTATGCACTTAGTAAAGTGAGATTGAGTGACCACGGTGTTTAGTTTCTCTACTCCAGACCCCTGTGACCTTTATTAGACAATCCACACAAGTCATTCTGTGACACATGTGTACTTAGCCAATCATGGTACACACTGGTTAGGGAAAATAGATTTAGGAGCATGTTGAATAGACCAAAACAATAACCCATATTACTCCCGTGGATACACAAGATCAAACGCATTATACTTATTTTTTTATTCTTACATGGCTTCAATCCAAGAGCTCTAAAGTAAACTGGATACACACCTTCCTTTAACCTCTTCTTGATATGATCAGGTGCCCATACTTCTCATCCTCTAGCTTCAACACTAGGGATTCACCAAATTCAGTAGCAAATCAACCATGTATCAATAACTGTGAATATTTCGTTTTGTGACAGATCTGCCTAATTGCTAATTTCAGTACTTTGCTTTTTGAGGAGTTCCTCGAATAGTGTTTTGTTTTTAGCTTGTTGTGTCATTGTGTTTTTTATACTAGAAAAACTTTTATTAAATAGGTAATTAAATATCAGTGATGTGGTGAGAAAAAATGTACATGATTAAATGGGTGGGTTTTGTGGGATGTAAATATTGTGTTCAAAAGCTTTCGGTCACCAATATGCCTATCTTTACGTAAATATTGTGTTATTGAAAAGTTGGATTACTGGGACACTGCACATTTTTTGGGTTATAATCTAAAAAGGGTCTGGAGGTCATTTTTTTATTAAATCCACTGGATTATGGGGGTAGTTGCGTACTAAACACGGATTTGTCCCAGAACCCCCAGTTTGCATATATATGTTTCCCACAGTACATAACATATGAGTGCTATGTTAAGTGTTTGCTTGTAATTTTCTCACCCATCACGAGTTCACTTGTGCTAGTACACATTATAGTAACGTCCAATATTGTTTTTGCTCATCATTATTTTTAGAGCTGTGGTGATCTCTGTCCAAATTGTGAATGTTGTTGTCATTTATTTGAATATATCTGCATTTCTTCTATGCCTGCACATGGTGTTCATACAAGCTACACAGCGTATAAATGCGTAGTACAGGTTCGTTCGTAAATATTGCTCCATAGCCAGCACTCATCGAGGTTCCCGGTCATACGCAGGCTAGTAGACCGCTGTTCTGCTCAAGGATAGTGTAGCATTCACATTTCAGTACCAGTTTTCGACTCATAGAAGTACTATATGGGCATTGGTTCTGCATGCGCATAGCAGACGCATGTCATTGTAAGACTATAACAGGTGCTAATCAGCGTATGCTAATCTGAAATCATAGTACTGTGGTATTGGAGCTCCTGCGCACAACTCAAGTTGTATGCCTATGTAACAACATAGCTCCCTGTATATGCTTTATGTGACTGTGCAAATCTATTACACATAACTTCAACACATGCCCAGAAATCAATTCACAGTATCGCTACACCACATACAAACCCAACCTATCGAGTCAAAACAACTTGTCCAGCAAGTTATTTGAGGCGTATCAATATGTTTTTCTATTCCTCGTGTATCTGTGTGGTTGGATGTCGTGAAATACTAGTTTGACCTATCACCTCCTAATCATTCTGTTTAATCATTATCATTGGAGCCGTTACATGCTGTTATGTTGTATTGGTGCTACAGAGCAGATGTTGTATTGGTGCTACAGAGCAGATGTTGTATTGGTGCTACAGAGCAGATGTTGTATTGGTGCTACAGAGCAGATGTTGTATTGGTGCTACAGAGCAGATGTTGTATTGGTGCTACAGAGCAGATGTTGTATTGGTGCTACAGAGCATATGTTGTATTGGTGCTACAGAGCATATGTTGTATTGGTGCTACAGAGCATATGTTGTATTGGTGCTACAGAGCATATGTTGTATTGGTGCTAGAGAGCATATGTTGTATTGGTGCTAGAGAGCATATGTTGTATTGGTGCTAGAGAGTATATGTTGTATTGGTGCTAGAGAGTATATGTTGTATTGGTGCTAGAGAGTATATGTTGTATTGGTGCTAGAGAGTATATGTTGTATTGGTGCTACAGAGCATATGTTGTATTGGTGCTAAAGAGCATATTTGGCGACATTCTATGATCGGTAGAAGTTGCTGACTTGATCGTACATAGTCCTACTAGATGATCGTACATAGTCCTACTAGATGATCGTACATAGTCCTACTAGTTAATCGTACATAGTCCTACTAGTTCGGACGACCACAATACCTCACTGGACGGACCGAGAGATGTTGGGACGACCCCGACCACAATACCTAACTGGACGGACTGAGAGACGTTCGGACGACCCCGACCACAATACCTAAATGGACGGACCGAGAGACGTTCGGACGACCCCGACCACAATACCTAAATGGACGGACCGAGAGACGTTCGGACGACCCCGACCACAATACCTCACTGGACGGACCGAGAGACGTTCGGACGACCCCGACCACAATACCTCACTGGACGGACCGAGAGACGTTCGGACGACCCCGACCACAATACCTCACTGGACGGACCGAGAGACGTTCGGACGACCCCGACAACAATGCCTCACTGGACGGACCGAGAAACGTTCGGATGACCCCGACCACAATACCTCACTGGACGGACCGAGAGACGCTCGGACGACCCCGACCACAATACCTCACTGGACGGACAGAGAGACGATCCCGACCACAATACCTCACTGGACGGACCTATATACGTTCGGACGACACCGACCACAATACTATGCTGGGAGGACCGAGAGAATGTCGGACGACCCCTAGCACAATACCTCACTGGACGGACCGAGAGACGTTCGGACGACCCCAAGCACAATACCTCACTGGACGGACCGAGAGACGTTCGGACGACCCCGACCACAATACCTCACTGGACGGACCGAGAGACGTTCGGACGACCCCGACCACAATACCTCACTGGACAGACCGAGAGACGTTCGGACGACCCCGACCGAGAGACGGTCGGACGACGCCTACCACAATACCTCACTGGACGGACCGAGAGACCTTCGGACGAGCCCGACCATAATACATCACTGGACGGACTGAGAGACGTTCGGACGACCCCGACCACAATACCTCACTGGACGGACCGAGAGACGTTCGGACGACCCCGACCACAATACCTCACTGGACGGACCGAGAGACGTTCGGACGACCCCGACCACAATACCTTACTGGACGGACCGAGAGACCTTCGGACGACCCCGACCACAATACCTCACTGGACGGACTGAGAGACGTTCGGACGACCCCGACCACAATACCTCACTGGACGGACCGAGAGACGTTCGGACGACCCCGACCACAATACCTCACTGGACGGACCGAAAGACCTTCGGACGACCCCGACCACAATACCTCACTGGACGGACTGAGAGACGTTCGGACGACCCCGACCACAATACCTCGCTGGACGGACCGAGAGACGTTCGGACGACCCCGACCACAATACCTCACTGGGCGGACTGAGAGACGTTCGGACGACCCCGACCACAATACCTCACTGGACGGACCGAGAGAGGTTCGGACGTCCCCGACCACAATAACTCAGTGGGCGGACCGAGAGACGTTCGGACGACGCCGACCACAATACCTCAGTGGACGGACCGAGAGACGTTCGGACGACCCAGACCACAATACCTCACTGGACGGACCGAGATATGTTCGGACGACCCCGACCACAATACCTCACTGGACGGACCGAAAGACGTTCGGACGACCCCGTGCACAATACCTCACTGGACGGACCGAGAGACGTTCGGACGACCCAGACCACAATACCTCACTGGACGGACCGAAAGACGTTCGGACGACACCGACCACAATACCTCACTGGACAGACTGAGAGACGTTCGGACGACACCGACCACAATACCTCGCTGGGCGGACCGAAAGACGTTCGAACTACCGCGACCACAATACCTCACTGGACGGACCGGGACACGTTCGGACGACCCCGACCACAATCCCTTACTCGACGGACAGACAGACCTTCGGACGAGCCCGACCATAATACCTCACTGGACGGACTGAGAGACGTTCGGACGATCCGGACCACAATACCTCACTGGACGGCCCGAGAGATGTTCGGACGACCCCGACCACAATACCTCACTGGACGGACCGAAAGACGTTCTGACGACCCCGACCACAATACCTCACTGGACGGACCGGGAGACGTTCGGACGACCCCGACCACAATCCCTTACTGGACGGACCGAGAGACCTTCGGACGAGCCCGACCACAATACCTCACTGGGCGGACTGAGAGACGGTCGGACGACCCCGACCACAATACCTCATTGGACGGACCGAAAGATGTTCGGACGACCCCGACCACAATACCTCACTGTGCGGACTGAGATACGTTCGGACGACCCCGACCACAATACCTCACTGGACGGCCCGAGAGATGTTCGGACGACCCCGACCACAATACCTCACTGGACGGACCGAAAGACGTTCTGACGACCCCGACCACAATACCTCACTGGACGGAACGGGAGACGTTCGGACGACCCCGACCACAATCCCTTACTGGACGGACCGAGAGACCTTCGGACGAGCCCGACCATAATACATCACTGGACGGACTGAGAGACGTTCGGACGATCCGGACCATAATACCTCACTGGACAGACTGAGAGACGTTCGGACGACCCCGACCACAATACCTCACTGGACGGACCGAGAGACGTTCGGACGACCCCGACCACAATACCTCACTGGACGGAACGAGAGACGTTCGGACGACCCCGACCACAATACCTCACTGGACGGACCGAGAGACGTTCGGACGACCCCGACCACAATACCTCACTGGACGGACCGAGAGACGTTCGGACGACCCCGACCACAATACCTCACTGGACGGACTGAGAGACGTTCGGACGACCCGACCACAATACCTCGCTGGACGGACCGAGAGACGTTCGGACGCCCGACCACAATACCTCACTGGACGGACCGAAAGACGTTCGGACGACCCCGACCACAATACCTCACTGGACGGACTGAGAGACGTTCGGACGACCCCGACCACAATACCTCGCTGGACGGACCGAGAGACGTTCGGACGACCCCGACCACAATACCTCACTGGGCGGACTGAGAGACGTTCGGACGACCCCGACCACAATACCTCACTGGACGGACCGAGAGAGGTTCGGACGTCCCCGACCACAATAACTCAGTGGGCGGACCGAGAGACGTTCGGACGACGCCGACCACAATACCTCAGTGGACGGACCGAGAGACGTTCGGACGACCCAGACCACAATACCTCACTGGACGGACCGAGAGATGTTCGGACGACCCCGACCACAATACCTCACTGGACGGACCGAGAGACGTTCGGACGACCCCGACCACAATACCTCACTGGACGGACCGAGAGACGTTCGGACGACCCAGACCACAATACCTCACTGGACGGACCGAGAGACGTTCGGACGACCCCGACCACAATACCTCACTGGACGGACTGAGAGACGTTCGGACGACCCCGACCACAATACCTCACTGGGCGGACCGAAAGACGTTCGGACGACCGCGACCACAATACCTCACTGGACGGACCGGGACACGTTCGGACGACCCCGACCACAATCCCTTACTCGACGGACAGACAGACCTTCGGACGAGCCCGACCATAATACCTCACTGGACGGACTGAGAGACGTTCGGACGATCCGGACCACAATACCTCACTGGACGGCCCGAGAGACGGTCGGACGACCCCGACCACAATACCTCACTGGACGGACCGAGAGATGTTCGGACGACCCCGACCACAATACCTCACTGTGCGGACTGAGATACGTTCGGAAGACCCCGACCACAATACCTCACTGGACGGCCCGAGAGATGTTCGGACGACCCCGACCACAATACCTCACTGGACGGACCGAAAGACGTTCTGACGACCCCGACCACAATACCTCACTGGACGGAACGGGAGACGTTCGGACGACCCCGACCACAATCCCTTACTGGACGGACCGAGAGACCTTCGGACGACGCCGACCACAATACCTCAGTGGACGGACCGAGAGACGTTCGGACGATCCCGACCACAATACCTCACTGGACGGACCGAGAGATGTTCGGACGACCCCGACCACAATACCTCACTGGACGGACCGAGAGACGTTCGGACGACCCCGACCACAATACCTCACTGGACGGACCGAAAGACGTTCGGACGACCCCGTGCACAATACCTCACTGGACGGACCGAGAGACGTTCGGACGACCCCGACCACAATACCTCACTGGACGGACCGAAAGACGTTCGGACGACCCCGACCACAATACCTCACTGGACGGACCGGGACACGTTCGGACGACCCCGACCACAATCCCTTACTCGACGGACAGACAGACCTTCTGACGAGCCCGACCATAATACCTCACTGGACGGACTGAGAGACGTTCGGATGTCCGGACCACAATACCTCACTGGACGGCCCGAGAGATGTTCGGACGACCCCGACCACAATACCTCACTGGACGGACCGAAAGACGTTCTGACGACCCCGTTGACAATACCTCACTGGACGGACCGGGAGACGTTCGGACGACCCCGACCACAATCCCTTACTGGACGGACCGAGAGACCTTCGGACGAGCCCAACCACAATACCTCGCTGGGCGGACCGAAAGACGTTCGGATTACCCGACCACAATACCTAAATGGACGGACCGAGAGACGTTCGGACGACCCCGACCACAATACCTCACTGGACGGACCGAGAGACGTTCGGACGACCCCGACCACAATACCTCACTGGACGGACCGAGAGACGTTCGGAGACCCCGACCACAATACCTCACTGGACGGACCGAGAGACGCTCGGACGAACCCGACCACAATACCTCACTGGACGGACCGAGAGACGATCGGACGATCCCGACCACAATACCTCACTGGACGGACCTATATACGTTCGGACGACACCGACCACAATACCTCGCTGGGAGACCGAGAGACTTTCGGACGACCCCGACCACAATACCTCACTGGACGGACTGAGAGACGTTCGGACGACCCCGACCATAATACCTCACTGGACGGACCGAGAGACGTTCGGACGACCCCGACCACAATACCTCACTGGACGGACCGAGAGACGTTCGGACGACCCGACGAGGAGACGTTCGGACGACCCCGACCACAATCCCTTACTGGACGAACCGAGAGACCTTCGGACGAGCCCGACCATAATACCTCACTGGACGGACTGAGAGACGTTCGGACGACCCGGACCACAATACCTCACTGGGCGGACCGAGAGACGGTCGGACGACCCCGACCACAATACCTCACCGGGCGGACCGAGAGACGTTCGGACGACCCCGACCACAATACCTCACTGGACGGACCGAGAGACGATCGGACGACCTCGACCACAATACCTCACTGGACGGACCGAGAGACGTTCGGACGACCCCGACCACAATACCTCAATGGACGGACCGAGAGACGTTCGGACGACCCCGACCACAATACCTCCCTGGGCGGACTGAGAGACGGTCGGACGACCCCGACCACAATACCTCACTGGACGGACCGAGAGATGTTCGGACGACCCCGACAACAATACCTCACTGGGCGGACTGAGATACGTTCGGACGACCCCGACCACAAAACCTCACTGGACGGACCGAAAGACGTTCTTACAACCCCGACCACAATACCTCACTGGACGGACCGGGAGACGTTCGGACGACCCCGACCACAATCCCTTACTGGACGGACCGAGAGACCTTCCGACGAGCCCGAC
>CM026387.1:98673162-98694593 GCA_014843695.1 Archivesica marissinica | reverse complement strand
CTCCTATCACATGATGTTATTGTAGCGTATTGTCCTCCTAACACATGACGTTATTGTAACGTATGGTCCTCCTATCACATGATGTTATTGTAACGTATTGTCCTCCTATCACATGATGTTATTGTAACGTATGGTCCTATCACATGATGTTATTGTAGCGTATGGTCCTCCTATCACATGACGTTATTGTAACGTATGGTCCTATCACATGACGTTATTGTAACGTATGGTCCTCCTATCACATGACGTTATTGTAACGTATGGTCCTCCTATCACATGACGTTATTGTCTATGGTCCTCCTATCATATGATGTCATTGTAACGTATGGTCCTCCTATCACATGATGTTATTTTAGCGTATGGTCCTCCTATCACATGATGTTATTGTAACGTATTGTCCTCCTATCACATGACGTTATTGTAACGTATTGTCCTCCTATCACATGACGTTATTGTAACGTATTGTCCTCCTATCACATGATGTTATTGTAACGTATGGTCCTCCTATCACATGCTGTTATTGTAACGTATGGTCCTCCTATCACATGCTGTTATTGTAACGTATTGTCCTCCTAGCACATGATGTTATTGTAACGCATGGTCCTCCTATCACATGACGTTATTGTAGCGTATGGTCCTCCTATCACCTGATGT
Source organism: Archivesica marissinica (assembly GCA_014843695.1). Lineage (NCBI taxonomy): Eukaryota > Metazoa > Mollusca > Bivalvia > Venerida > Vesicomyidae > Archivesica > Archivesica marissinica. Next base: position 98,693,939 of record CM026387.1, on the reverse strand, counting down.
CATTGTAACGTATGGTCCTCCTATCACATGCTGTTATTGTAGCGTATGGTCCTCCAATCACGTGATGTCATTGTAACGTATTGTCCTATCACATGATGTCATTGTAACGTATGGTCCTCCTATCACATGATGTCATTGTAACGTATGGTCCTCCTATCACATGATGTCATTGTAACGTATGGTCCTCCTATCACATGATGTTATTGTAACGTATTGTCCTCCTATCACGTGATGTTATTGTAACGCATGGTCCTCCTATCACGTGATGTTATTGTAACGTATGGTCCTCCTATCACATGACGTTATTGTAACGTATTGTCCTCCTATCACATGATGTCATTGTAACGTATGGTCCTCCTATCACATGATGTTATTGTAACGCATGGTCCTCCTATCACGTGATGTTATTGTAACGTATTGTCCTCCTATCACATGATGTTATTGTAACGTATTGTCCTATCACATGATGTTATTGTAACGTATTGTCCTCCTATCACATGATGTTATTGTAACGTATTGTCCTCCTATCACATGATGTTATTGTAACGCATGGTCCTCCTTTCACGTGATGTTATTGTAACGTATTGTCCTATCACATGATGTCATTGTAACGTATGGTCCTCCTATCACATGATGTTATTGTAACGTATTGTCCTCCTATCACATGACGTTATTGTAACGTATTGTCCTCCTATCACATGACGTTATTGTAACGTATTGTCCTATCACGTGATGTTATTGTAACGCATGGTCCTCCTATCACCTGATGTTATTGTAACGTATGGTCCTCCTATCACATGCTGTTCTTGTAGCGTATTGTCCTCCTATCACATGATGTCATTGTAACGTATGGTCCTCCTATCACATGACGTTATTGTAACGTATGGTCCTCCTATCACATGCTGTTATTGTAACGTATGGTCCTCCTATCACATGCTGTTATTGTAACGTATGGTCCTATCACATGCTGTTATTGTAACGCATGGTCCTAACACATGACGTTATTGTAACGTATGGTCCTCCTAACACATGACGTTATTGTAACGTATTGTCCTCTATCACATGATGTCATTGTAACGTATGGTCGTCCTATCACATGATGTTATTGTAGCGCATGGTCCTCCTATCACATGACGTTATTGTAACGTATGGTCCTCCTATCACATGACGTTATTGTAGCGCATGGTCCTCATATCACATGACGTTATTGTAACGTATTGTCCTCCTATCACATGACGCCATTGTAACGTATGGTCCTCCTATCACATGACGTTATTGTAACGTATGGTCCTCCTATCATATGATGTCATTGTAACGTATGGTCCTCCTATCACATGATGTTATTTTAGCGTATGGTCCTCCTATCACATGATGTTATTGTAACGTATTGTCCTCCTATCACATGACGTTATTGTAACGTATTGTCCTCCTATCACATGACGTTATTGTAACGTATTGTCCTCCTATCACATGATGTTATTGTAACGTATGGTCCTCCTATCACATGATGTTATTGTAGCGTATGGTCCTCCTATCACATGATGTTATTGTAGCGTATGGTCCTCCTATCACATGACGTTATTGTAACGTATGGTCCTCCTATCACATGATGTTATTGTAACGTATGGTCCTCCTATCACATGACGTTAATGTAACGTATTGTCCTCCTATCACATGACGTTATTGTAACGTATTGTCCTCCTATCACATGACGTTATTGTAACGTATTGTCCTCCTATCACATGCTGTTATTGTAACGTATGGTCCTCCTATCACATGATGTTATTGTAACGTATGGTCCTCCTATCACATGATGTTATTGTAACGTATGGTCCTCCTATCACATGACGTTATTGTAACGTATTGTCCTCCTATCACATGACGTTATTGTAACGTATTGTCCTCCTATCACATGCTGTTATTGTAGCGCATGGTCCTCCTATCACATGACGTTATTGTAACGTATGGTCCTCCTATCACATGACGTTATTGTAGCGCATGGTCCTCCTATCACATGATGTCATTGTAACGTATGGTCCTCCTATCACATGCCGTTATTGTAACGTATGGTCCTCCTATCACATGATGTTATTGTAACGTATGGTCCTATCACATGATGTCATTGTAACGTATGGTCCTATCACATGATGTTATTGTAACGTATGGTCCTATCACATGATGTTATTGTAACGTATGGTCCTATCACATGATGTTATTGTAACGTATGGTCCTATCACATGATGTTATTGTAACGTATGGTCCTATCACATGATGTTATTGTAACGTATGGTCCCATCACATGATGTTATTGTAACGTATGGTCACATGTGTGTTGTCCTATCCTATACATGATGTATTGTAACGTATGGTCCTACTATCACATGATGTCATTGTAACGTATGGTCCTATCACATGATGTCATTGTAACGTATGGTCCTCCTATCACATGCTGTTATTGTAACGTATGGTCCTCCTATCACATGATGTCATTGTAACGTATGGTCCTATCACGTGATGTTATTGTAACGTATGGTCCTATCACATGCTGTTATTGTAACGTATGGTCCTATCACGTGATGTCATTGTAACGTATGGTCCTCCTATCACATGCTGTCATTGTAACGTATGGTCCTCCTAACACATGACGTTATTGTAACGCATTGTCCTCCTATCACATGACGTTATTGTAACGTATGGTCCTCCTATCACATGACGTTATTGTAACGTATGGTCCTATCACATGATGTCATTGTAACGTATGGTCCTCCTATCACATGATGTTATTGTAACGTATGGTCCTCCTATCACATGATGTCATTGTAACGTATGGTCCTCCTATCACGTGATGTCATTGTAACGTATGGTCCTCCTAACACGTGATGTTATTGTAACGTATGGTCCTCCTAACACGTGATGTCATTGTAACGTATGGTCCTCCTATCACATTTCTTTGTTTGGTTTGGTGTGTTTTTTTTGGGTGGTTTAAGTTATCTCCTGTTATGCATTGAAATCAGTTTTTTTGTGACTTTATGTTCATCGGGTAGAAATTGTTGTTTTTTTTGGTGTTATTATGTTTATTTAGTGTTGCTACATGTTGCCCATAATTATGAACGACGGTCAGCTTACCTAACAACACACTTCCTGGGCAGGCTCCAGCGGTTAGCCAGTACTTGGGTGTATCAATCTCCGTAGGAAACTGCTAACCTTTTCATATAAACAGACACGGTCTGAGCGGGGCTCGAACCCGTGACCATCAGTGATGATAGGTTACAGTGGTATACAAGTCAGCCACTTAACCACTCGATAACAATTGCAATGTCCACGATTGATTTAATTTCATTTCGGGCCATAGGATACCTCATTTATTCATTTCCGTTATGTGTATGGCATGGTTCGGTAACCCATCCTCTACCAACATTACAATGTTTTATTAATTTAATTATAGAACAGATTATATAGGTATGTATACATGTAGTTTATACACATTTATTTTAGCTCGATTGCGAAACAAGTTCTTTCAAACTTATATTAATCACTATCGAGACCTCATTCCTGATGGAATCCATCGCCATGAAGGAGAGAAGAGGCAATGTGGAATTTAAATGCCTTGCGTAACGGCTCCAGCGGGGCTCGAACTCCGGACATTTCGCACCTGAAGCGAAAGCGCATCAACTGCGCTATCACGACTTCCATGTATACATGTAATCCGACATATGGTACTATATATACTAATATTAATCAATAGCATAGTGTACACTTGCGTTATCCAATTAGTTTACTCACTGCTTACATGCAGACGTGAACAAGTCCGCGACCGGAACCCGAAGTAACTACAGCTCTGAGGAAGATTGTCATCGGCGGCAGCAAGAAACAACCAACATCGTCTAATATAAAAGAACAACTGCATGAACTACTGTATAATATATACTATCGGTGTAAATACATACTTACTCCAAGCGTATTCTAGAAATACTGTACGTTGCTAGTATAAAAGCATAGTACGACCCTATCTATAAATGGATCTGTAGTCCAGTGGTAACACGCTGGACTGGTAATCCAGTGATCGCAGGTTCGATCCCCGTCTGACCCTAATTAAATTAACAGTCTTTCAGATGGGACGTTAAACCGAGGTCTCGTGTCGGTGTTTTACACCGTGCACGTAAAAGAACCAGAGGAGACTCTGAAATGGGTCTCTGTCTGTATTATGCACTATCCTCCAAAATCTAAAATGACTAATCTCTTCAGGAGGCGTCGCTCATATGGGCAACCGGTAGCGACGATAAATAAACGTAAAACACACACACTCTATAAATGGCGGGAGTGTGTTAATGGAACATAAGTATATTTATTTATAATTATAAGTCTCTTCTATATTGATTGTAAATAAAACGACATTATACATTACACAACACACACACACGTACAGAGTTCTACAGAGCATAATGATCGCATCATTTATCAGATCACATAATACTAGACACAATATAACCATTAACATTTTATAATAACGTAGCTTCCGTGGTTGACAAATTGAATTATCTCCCTTGTTTTCTTGGAACAATGCTCCTTATTGACCATCATAATCTACGAATCATTGCTAATCATGACAAGAACAACACCCAATTTACACGCCCCCCGTTTTTATGACGACATGATTGTGTTTACATGTTATCCCCTGACACCCACCGACTGGGCAAATTAACACGGGTTAATTACCAATTAACTTCTGCTGTGCCAGTCTGTTCTCGTAGTGGCAACTCTAGTATTGTACGAGAGAGAACAAATTATTATATTAGTTTATACAAATTTATTTTTGCTCGATTGCGAAACAAGTTCTTACAACTTATATTAATCACTCTTGAGACCTCATTACTGATGGAATCCATCGCCACGAGGATTATATTAATAATGTTTAAGGGAAATAATATTAGACCGGCCTATTTACAAGTCAACAATAAAATGAGCGTATAACACAACCCAAATAACTATTAAATACACAAACATGCAATTCCAATTAGCTTAATGGATAGCGCACGCACTTCTCGCAAATTCCTACCGTGTTCGATCCTCGGCCTGGGAAGTATGCGGCACGTTGGCTGCCAGATCGGGCAGGTGGGTTTCTCCGGGTACTCCGGTTTCCAAAAGATATACTATTACTAGACCCACCGTGGCTTAATGGATACGGTGTCCGCATTGAACTGTGATGTTGTTAGTTCGAGACCCGCTCGAATCACTGTTGTGGTTCCTTATACAAAACACTTACATATCTCCCCCTCTCTCCCCCCCCCTCTCTCCCCCTCTCAATGATATGGATTCCATCTGGAATTAGGCTTCGAGAGCAATGAACCCAATGTTATAAAACTGAAATAAAATTGTGTACACATAAACGAAAGGATATAATATGAAGTCAAAAATGATTCATGTTGTACTTTAAAAGTATTGGGGAGGGCACTAGCTAATGTTGGTAAAACTTGTTGCCCAACCCATTTGCTTCTAGATTTTATTCGTGCACTGTGCAAGTATAAGCGTAGCATTGCAGTTGTATCAGTTTGCTTATATATGTACCATGTTTATATTTGTAATTGTATTGTATATAAATAAGCAATACAATATGATTAAATAAAAAAATTAAAAGTAGATCAAATCTGCTCGGAGATACGTGTGTCAGAAATACAGAATCCAGTTACTCAAATATGAGAAAGTAGGCATTAATGACATCATTGACACAATAACGTCATTCAGAGATGACAGGTTCCATGTCATAATCAATTTCTATAGCGCTTAATTGGACACTGGTCAAGATGGTTTTAGTTTCGAACAATTATCGTCGCCATTTTGAAATGGAACCCATGCGGTCATTTTCATCCGATTTATTATAAACCCACACGGAACACATTCATAACTGATAACTTCCCGGCAAGCTCAGGTTTTCGTGGTATTTCTCCCGCTGTGAAGCAATACATTTATGATGACATTGGCGTTGACGTAAATTTTGGCGCAACTTTTCGAAACCGATGCAAATAAATTCATCAGAGAAGTGTCATAAATTGGAGAACTGATTTACGAATGAAAGCTAGACGGATTTATTTTGTTATAGATTTTCATCTGTGATGAAAGTTTGAATTATTTGGCAGTTTGATCGTTGTCTGTGACAGACAATGGCTATAATATATCTAAGCTGCTCATGTCAAAATCGGCGGACATTTTTGTGCAATAATTTTTCCTAATCTCCTGCTAGATTATCGCAAGAGGATTATATTCTATGCAATAAAACATGCATGATATGCAATATACGAAGCTGCGTGCCTTGTTTTGTGAAAATAAATAACAGAATTTATCTCTTTGGAATCTGCCAACAAGCTACATAATGGCATATTTCATCTTTAACTATTTTATTACTAAAAATAAAACAGTATCATGTAGTGTGTTTTATTTTAATGTATATAAATATGTTGTATATAATTGTTTTTTTGTTTTAACATTATTTATTTCAGTATTTTTACATGTAATCAAGAAATGAACATTTTACATATAATCTAACAGCAGTAAGGGTTTAGAACGAAATAAAACTTATATAGTTTTTCTCCCTTGTTTTTGATTTGAGGACCTTCTGGAAGTTGTCAAATAAAGTCTTCATTATGATGATGATTCTGCTGCTGCTGCTGCTGGTGATGATGATGATGTTGATGACACGGCCACGGAGGAGCCCATGTACTAATAATTTGATTTACTTGTTGGGGGATATTTATGCAGCTCACACCATTCATATAAAGTGCATATAGCATGAATACATGTGTTATTTCAATTAGTTTATACACATTTATTTTAGCTCGATTGCGAAACAAGTTCTTACAACTTATATTAATCACTCTCGAGACCTCATTCCTGATGAAATCCATCGCCACGATTGAGAGAGAAGAGGTGATGTGGAATTTAAATGCCTTACCTAAGGGTATACTCGTAACGGCTCCAGCGGGGCTCGAACTCGGGGCATTTCGCACCTGAAGCCAATTCACAAGCACTACGCTATCACGACTTCCAATTGATATATCTAATATACTTTTATGATTTCCAATGATTTGGCTAATATATTCGTTATCCTATTTTATTAAGTTTAGCAGACTTACCTCCTCACAGCGTGCATATGCGACCGGGGCACATTTCACAAGTCAAGTATATATCTTTTATTCTCTCATTTCATGACATACATGAATAAATGAGGTATTACAATACATGAGGCGCATAATATTACTGATTACTGATGATGAACCTTTGCATGACTATGGTTCCGTGTAGAATAGTATATCTCCACTGTAGATGTATACGTCAGCTAGCTAAACATGCCGGAGCGTCACCATTTTACGCTACGTTGATGATGTGTGTGTTTTACGTTTATTTATCGTTGTCCATATAAGCGACGCCTCCCGAAGAGATTAGTCATTTTAGATTTTTGGAGGGTAGTGCAATGATACAGAGAGACCCATTCCAGAGTCTCCTCTGGTTCTTTTACGTGCACTGTGTAAAGCACCGACACGAGACCTCGGTTTAACGTCCCATCTGAAAGACTGTTAATTTTATTAGGGTCAGACGGGGGATCGAACCTGCGATCCCTGGATTACCAGTCCAGCGTGTTACCACTGGACTACATATCCGTCTGTGAATACGCTACGTTACGTGTGTACCATTCGTATATACATAATATACCTGTTCTATTTCTAAACGAACTAAAGTATAAGTAAAATTTACATTGCAACATTCTGCGTATTAACTGAGAAAAATGAACTTTTTTTTTTTTACCTTTGCACATATATTATAGACAGGGTTTTTCCCTATATTCTAAGTATACATTTGATGGATTTACATAGTTTTATTAATTCATCTTTATTATTCGTATTCCGTAGCTGCTCAAATTTATACATATTTGGTCTTCTGTAATAGTAAGGTTTGATAAATGTTTTTCTTTCGTTTTCCAAATGTTCACATTCAAATTAAAAATGCAGCGTATGATTCCGGGACCTTCTGATTGTCGACTTTGCAATAAGGGCCACATGCGCCATCATCGCTGTTTTACGGAAGTGGCGGAGGTGTGGACTGACCCTGGAGCGACCTATGCGACAAGATGTCTAACTGCCAGATCCGTTTATACGCTGCTGCGGGATAACCAACAGTGAGGACAATGTGTTTTTATGATATAAAACGATGCTACCATTAGTTAAATGACGTTGTATAGAACGACGTCGTAAATGACGATTTGAATCCAAAACCGTTCACGTTGGCAATATTTGTAACTGCAGTAGCTGGGAACCATACTGGTAAAGCAGAGAGAATAATACATATATTCCGCTGTTTTCAACCAGTGGAATTTAGTTCTCTGATGAATGTCTGTAATTCGTTGGAAAGCATCAAATACATTTATTTTCACATGCATACCTGTTTATTAGTATGCATTAAAATGCATGTTCAGGTATGTTCAAATCGCATACTATTTTAGACCAAGATTCTTGGAAAAAACATTACATCGTTCATTGCATTTCCTGTATAGTGTCACTCTAACAGTTTCGGTAATGACATATGTCAAAATATTACCAGGAAAAATTCATCACTCAAGACATTTTATTACATATCACCATCATTTTGCCTAATTCAAAACAGGAACATCATAACATCAGCAAATGCGTAAAAGTTGATAAAATGATAACCATGCCGATAAAACCCTGATAAAATATCTACGGAAAAATAAAGATAATATAAACTCCTATTAGATGTAAATAAAGCAATTATTATGCAAGATTTTATGCTCTGAAATCTTACGAACACCGAAAAATGTGTCGTAAAATTTACTGACTTATCAGCCATGCTAAATTATTTCATATGTGAAATAAAAACTAATAAAATGAAACACGACGTTTCTTCGCAATTTGTTTTCATTAAAATATGCAAAGTTGTATAACCGAATTAAATTAGCAGAACGTAATTAAGTTTGTATAACACATGCTGGCGTTTGTACAACATATAATGGCGTTTGTAAAAAACATGCTGGTGTTTGTACAAACATGCTGGTGTTTGTACAAAACATGCTGGCGTTTGTACAAAACATGCTGGTGTTTGTACAAAACATAATGGCGTTTGTATAAAACATTCTGGCGTTTGTACAAAACATGCTGGTGTTTGTACAAAGCATACTAGGGTTTGTACACAACATGCTGGTGTTTGTACAAAACATACTGGCGTTTGTACAAAACATGCTGACGTTTGTACAAGACATAATGGCGTTTGCACAAAACATAATGGCGTTTGTACAAAACATGCTGGTGTTTGTACAACACATGCTGGCGTTTGTACAAAACATGCTGGTGTTTGTACAAAACATAATGGCGTTTGTATAAAACATGCTGGCGTTTGTACAAAACATAATGGCGTTTGTACAAAACATAATGGCGTTTGTAAAAAAGCATAATGGTGTTTGTACAAAACATAATGGCGTTTGTAAAACACATAATAGTGTTTGTATAAAACATACTGGCGTTTGTACAAAACATAATGGCGTTTGTACAAAACATAATGGCGTTTGTACAAAACAGACTGGCGTAGGTACACACATACTGGCGTTTGTACGAACCATAATGGTGTTTGCAAAAAACATACTGGCGTTTGTTCCACAGCAAAATAGCGTTTGTTCCACAGGATAATGATTTGTACAAACATTATTGAGCTTGTACCAAACATACTGGCATTTATATAGAACATAACGAAGCTTATACAGACAATACTGAAGTGTATGAAGGGTATAATGTAGTTTGTTGCGAACAAAACGAAGTGCATACCGAACATACTGAGGCTTAGACAGAACATAACGAAGTGCATACAGAACATACCGAGGCTTAGACAGAACAGAACGAAGTGCATACAGACCATACTGAGGCTTAGACAGAACATAACGAAGTGCATACAGAAAATACTGAGGCTTAGACAGAACATAGCGAAGTGCATACCGAACATACTGAGGCTTAGACAGAACATAACGAAGTGCATACAGAAAATACTGAAGCTTAGACAGAACATAGCGAAGTGCATACCGAACATACTGAGGCTTAGAAAAAACATAACGAAGTGCATACAGAACATACTGAGGCTTGTACAGAACATACTGAGGCTTAGACAGAACATAACGAAGTGCATACAGAACATACTGAAACTTGTACAGAATATACTGAGGCTTAGACAGAACATAACGAAGTGCATACAAAACATACTGAAACTTGTGCAGAACATACTGAGGCTTCGACAGAACATAGCGAAGTGCATACCGAACATACTGAGGGTTGTACATAACATAACGAAGTGCATACCGAACACACTGAGGCTTAGACAGAACATAACGAAGTGCATACCGAACATACTGAGGCTTAGACAGAACAAAGCGAAGTGCATACAGAACATACTGAAACTTGTACAGCACATACCGACGCTTAGACAGAACATAGCGAAGTACATACCGACCATACTGAGGCTTGTACATAACATAACGAAGTTCATACCGAACATACTGAGGCTTAGACAGAACATAACGAAGTGCATACAGAACATACTGAACATTGTACAGAACATAACGAAATGCATACCGGACATACTAAGGCTTAGACATAGCATAACGAAGTGCACACAGAACATACTGAGGCTTAGACAGAACATAACGAAGTGCATACAGAACATACTGAAACTTGTACATAACATACTGAGGCTTAGACAGAACATAGCGAAGTGCATACCGAATATACTGAGGCTTAGACAGAACATAACGAAGTGCATACCGAACATACTGAGGCTTAGACAGAACATAGCGAAGTGCATACCGAACATACTGAGGCTTAGACAGAACATAGCGAAGTGCATACAGAACATACTGAAACTAACTTGTACAGAACATACCGAAGCTCAGACAGTGCATAGCGAAGTGCATACCGAACATACTGAGGCTTGTACATAGCATAACGAAGTTCATACCGAACATACTGAGGCTTAGACAGAACATAACGAAGTGCATACAGAACATACTGATACTTGTACAGAACATAACGAAATGCATACCGGATATACTGAGGCTTAGACAGAACATAACGAAGTGCATACAGAACATACTGAGGCTTAGACAGAACATAATGAAGTGCATACAGAACATACGGAGGCTTAGACAGAACATAACGAAGTGCATACAGAACATACTGAAACTTGTACATAACATACTGAGGCTTAGACAGAACATAGCGAAGTGCATACCGAACATACTGAGGCTTAGACAGAACATAACGAAGTGCATACAGAACATACTGTGGCTTGTACATAACATAACGAAGTGCATACAGAACATACTGAAACTTGTACAGAACATACCGAAGCTTAGACAGTACATAGCGAAGTGCATACCGAACATACTGAGGTTTAGACAGAACATAACGAAGTGCATACCGAACATACTGAGGGTTGTACATAACATAACGAAGTGCATACCGAACATACTGAGGCTTAGACAGAACATAACGAAGTGCATACCGAACATACTGAGGCTTAGACAGAACATAACGAAGTGCATACTGAACATACTGAGGCTTGTACATAACATAGCGAAGTGCATACCGAACATACTGAGGCTTAGACAGAACATAACGAAGTGCATACAGAACATACCGAAACTTGTACAGAACATACTGAGGCTTAGACAGAACATAGCGAAGTGCATACCGAACATACTGAGGCTTGTATATAACATAACGAAGTTCATACCGAACATACTGAGGCTTAGACAGAACATAACGAAGTGCATACAGAACATACCGAAACGTGTACAGAACATACCGAAGTGCATACCGGACATACTGAGGCTTAGACAGAACATAATGAAGTGCATACAGAACATACTGAGGCTTAGACAGAATATAACGAAGTGCATACAGAATATACTGAAACTTGTACATAACATACTGAGGCTTAGACAGAACATAGCGAAGTGCATACCGAACATACTGAGGCTTAGACAGAACATAACGAAGTGCATACAGAACATACTGAAACTTGTACATAACATACTGAGGCTTAGACATAACATAGCGAAGTGCATACTGAACATACTGAGGCTTGTACATAACATAACGAAGTTCATACCGAACATACTGAGGCTTAGACAGAACATAACGACGTGCATACAGAACATACCGAAACGTGTACAGAACATACTGAAGTGCATACAGAACATACTGAAACATGTACAGAACATAATGAAGTTAGTACAGAACATAATGAAGTTTGCACATAATATAATGAAGTTTGTACATGACATAATGAAGTTTGTATCGAACATAATGCAGTTTCTACAGAACATACCGAAGCTTGTACAGAACATAATGAAGTTAGTACAGAACATAGTGAAGTTTGCACATAATATAATGAAGTTTGTACATGACATAATGAAGTTTATACATGACATAATGAAGTTTCTACAGAACATACTGAAGCTTGTACAGAACAAAATGAAGTTTGTACAGAACATAATGAAGTTTGTACATGACATAATGAAGTTTGTACAGAACATAATGAAGTTAGTACAGAACATAATGAAGTTAGTACAGAACAAAATGAAGTTTGTACAGAACATAATGAAGTTTGTACATGACATAATGAAGTTTGTAGAAAACATAATGAAGTTTGTACATGGCATAATGAAGTTTGTATCGAACATAATGCAGTTTCTACAGAACGCACTGAAGCTTGTACAGAACTTAATGAAGTTAGTACAGAACATAACAAAGTTAGTACAGAACATAATGAAGCTAGTACAGAACATAACGAAGTTTGTGCATGACATAATGAAGTTAGTACAGAACATAATGAAGTTAGTACAGAACATAATGAAGTTAGTACAGAACATAATGAAGTTAGTGTACAGAACATAATGAAGTTTGTACAGAACATAATGAAGTTTGTACAGAACATAATGAAGCTTGTACAGAACATAATGAAGTTAGTACAGAACATAACGAAGTTAGTACAGAACATAATGAAGTTAGTGTACAGAACATAATGAAGTTTGTGCATGACATAATGAAGTTTGTACAGGACATAATGAAGTTAGTACAGAACATAATGAAGTTAGTACAGAACATAATGAAGCTTGTACAGAACATAATGAAGCTTGTACAGAACATAATGAAGTTAGTGTACAGAACATAATGAAGTTTGTGCATGACATAATGAAGTTTGTACAGAACATAATGAAGTTAGTACAGAACACAATGAAGTTAGTACAGAACATAATGAAGTTATTACAGAACATAATGAAGTTAGTACAGAACATAATGAAGTTAGTACAGGACATAATGAAGTTAGTACAGAACATAATGAAATTTGTGCATGACATAATGAAGTTTGTACAGAACATAATGAAGTTAGTACAGAACATAATGAAGTTAGTACAGGACATAATGAAGTTAGTACAGAACATAATGAAATGTGTGCATGACATAATGAAGTTTGTACAGAACATAATGAAGTTAGTACAGAACATAATGAAGTTAGTACAGAACATAATGAAGTTAGTACAGAACATAATGAAGTTGGTACAGAACATAATGAAGTTTGTACATGACATAATGGTTGAAGTACTTGACAATTCCTTATCCTATATCTACATACGCACGTATCACACGCGTGTAACACCAGCAGTGTCAGTCACATTGACTATGCGGAAGAAGGAAGCCCTCGGAATGTCAGCAACTTGCTAATGGTTGCTTCTAAAAGATGCAAGCTTCATAAAATGTCAATGTGATCCCTAAATATTCACAGTTCATCTCAGTGACAATGTGTGGCATGTCTTCAAGGCAGCGTATCTCTTCATTACGCCTCTTAACTTGACAGTTCGAGGATAACCATGCTGATGCGAGACACTTAGGTAATAATTAACATCAAAGGAGAAGGGGCGAAATGTACTTCTATTTCCATAAACATGTAACTGTCTATGGAGGTAGATTAAACGGTTATACTGAATCCACATAACTTAAGACCATTATATGTTTGTGCTCTTATTTTCTGTAGTTACGAAATTAGGCAACTTGGTTCAAAGTTAGTAACTCACCGGAACACAACTAGTCAGTGTACACAGCTAAGTACGTCAACACCTGCTGGTGACATAGACGGGCCACTGATCCAGTGGTCAACATGTTGGACTGCGAATTCAGGACTCGCAGGCTCGATCCACCATATGACCCTAATAATATTAGCAGTCTTTCAGAAGCGGCTATAATCCGAGGTATCATGTATCGGTGCTATACACCGGGCACGAAAACGAACCAGTGATGCTTCTGCAACGGACGAATTGTTCTATACCTGGCACATTCTTCCAAAATGTAAAATGACTAATATGCTTCTCTATGCACCTCACAACTCACCAGGAGCAGCGATAGATATGCGTATAAAAACTGCTCAATGATGTATCAGTCAAGAACAGACGGATCTGTATCTGTAGTCCAGTGGTAACACGTTGGACTGGTAATCCAGGCATCGTAGGTTCGATCCCCCGTCTGACCCTAATACAATTAACAGTCTTTCAGATGGGACGTTACACCGAGGTCTCGTGTCGGTGCTGTAAACCGTGCACGTAAAAGAACCAGTGGAGACACTGGAATGGGTCTGTGTCTGTATCATTGCACTATCCTCCCAAAATCGAAAATTACTAATCTCTTTAGGAGGCATCGCTCATATGGTCAACCGGTAGCGACGATAAATAAACGTAAAACACACAATATCAATCAAGAGCGTATTTCCTATAAGGCCCTGCAGGCCCGGGCCTGCAGACTGTCACGGAAAATAAACAATCCAAATAAGCCAACATTGCAATAAAAATGGATTGGTTATTAGCATTTCTGTGTGGTATATAATCTAGAAAAGCAGTCACATATTTCACGACGTGTTGTTGTTGTCTATTGTACAACCTAGATATGTCCTAGTACCAGTGTTGTTGTTGTCTATTGTACAACCTAGATATGTCCTAGTACCCGTGTTGTTATTGTATATTGTACAACCTAGATATGTCCTAGTACTAGTGTTGTTGTTGTCTATTGTACAACCTAGATATGTCCTAGTACCCGTGTTGTTGTTGTCGATTGTACAACCTAGATATGTCCTAGTACCAGTGTTGTTGTTGTCTATTGTACAACCTAGATGTGTCCTAGTACCCGTGTTGTTGTTGTCTATTGTACAACCTAGATATGTCCTAGTACCTGTGTTGTTGTTGTCTATTGTACAACCTAGATATGTCCTAGTACCAGTGTTGTTGTTGTCTATTGTACAACCTAGATATGTCCTAGTACCAGTGTTGTTGTTGTCTATTGTACAACCTAGATATGTCCTAGTACCAGTGTTGTTGTTGTCTATTGTACAACCTAGATATGTCCTAGTACCAGTGTTGTTGTTGTTGTCTATTGTACAACCTAGATATGTCCTAGTACCAGTGTTGTTGTTGTCTATTGTACAACCTAGATATGTCCTAGTACCCGTGTTGTTGTTGTCTATTGTACAACCTAGATATGTCCTAGTACCAGTGTTGTTGTTGTCTATTGTACAACCTAGATATGTCCTAGTACCAGTGTTGTTGTTGTCTATTGTACAACCTAGATATGTCCTAGTACCAGTGTTGTTGTTGTCTATTGTACAACCTAGATATGTCCTAGTACCAGTGTTGTTGTTGTCTATTGTACAACCTAGATATGTCCTAGTACCAGTGTTGTTGTTGTCTATTGTACAACCTAGATATGTCCTAGTACAAGTGTTGTTGTTGTCTATTGTACAACCTAGATATGTCCTAGTACCAGTGTTGTTGTTGTCTATTGTACAACCTAGATATGTCCTAGTACCCGTGTTGTTGTTGTCTATTGTACAACCTAGATATGTCCTAGTACCAGTGTTGTTGTTGTCTATTGTACAACCTAGATATGTCCTAGTACAAGTGTTGTTGTTGTCTATTGTACAACCTAGATATGTCCTAGTACCAGTGTTGTTGTTGTTGTCTATTGTACAACCTAGATATGTCCTAGTACCAGTGTTGTTGTTGTCTATTGTACAACCTAGATATGTCCTAGTACCAGTGTTGTTGTTGTCTATTGTACAACCTAGATATGTCCTAGTACCAGTGTTGTTGTTGTCTATTGTACAACCTAGATATGTCCTAGTACCAGTGTTGTTGTTGTCTATTGTACAACCTAGATATGTCCTAGTACCCGTGTTGTTGTTGTCTATTGTACAACCTAGATATGTCCTAGTACCAGTGTTGTTGTTGTCTATTGTACAACCTAGATATGTCCTAGTACCAGTGTTGTTGTTGTCTATTGTACAACCTAGATATGTCCTAGTACCAGTGTTGTTGTTGTCTATTGTACAACCTAGATATGTCCTAGTACCAGTGTTGTTGTTGTCTATTGTACAACCTAGATATGTCCTAGTACCAGTGTTGTTGTTGTCTATTGTACAACCTAGATATGTCCTAGTACCAGTGTTGTTGTTGTCTATTGTACAACCTAGATATGTCCTAGTACCAGTGTTGTTGTTGTTGTTATTGTACAACCTAGATATGTCCTAGTACCCGTGTTGTTGTTGTCTATTGTACAACCTAGATATGTCCTAGTACCCGTGTTGTTGTTGTCTATTGTACAACCTAGATATGTCCTAGTACCAGTGTTGTTGTTGTCTATTGTACAACCTAGATATGTCCTAGTACCCGTGTTGTTGTTGTCTATTGTACAACCTAGATATGTCCTAGTACCAGTGTTGTTGTTGTCTATTGTACAACCTAGATATGTCCTAGTACCAGTTGTGTTGTTGTTGTCTATTGTACAACCTAGATATGTCCTAGTACCAGTGTTGTTGTTGTCTATTGTACAACCTAGATATGTCCTAGTACCCGTGTTGTTGTTGTATATTGTACAACTAGATATGTCCTAGTACCAGTGTTGTTGTTGTCTATTGTACAACCTAGATATGTCCTAGTACCAGTGTTGTTGTTGTCTATTGTACAACCTAGATATGTCCTAGACGTGTTGTTGTGTCTATTGTACAACCTAGATATGTCCTAGTACCAGTGTTGTTGTTGTCTATTGTACAACCTAGATATGTCCTAGTACAGTGTGTTGTTGTTGTCTATTGTACAACCTAGATATGTCCTAGTACCAGTGTTGTTGTTGTCTATTGTACAACCTAGATATGTCCTAGTACCAGTGTTGTTGTTGTCTATTGTACAACCTAGATATGTCCTAGTACCCGTGTTGTTGTTGTCTATTGTACAACCTAGATATGTCCTAGTACATGTGTTGTTGTTGTCTATTGTACAACCTAGATATGTCCTAGTACCTGTGTTGTTGTTGTCTATTGTACAACCTAGATATGTCCTAGTACCAGTGTTGTTGTTTGTCTATTGTACAACTTAGATGTGTCCTAGTACAGGTGTTGTTGTTGTCTATTGTACAACCTAGATATGTCCTAGTACAAGTGTTGTTGTTGTCTATTGTACAACCTAGATATGTCCTAGTACCAGTGTTGTTGTTGTCTATTGTACAACCTAGATATGTCCTAGTACCAGTGTTGTTGTTGTCTATTGTACAACCTAGATATGTCCTAGTACCAGTGTTGTTGTTGTTGTCTATTGTACAACCTAGATATGTCCTAGTACCCGTGTTGTTGTTGTTGTCTATTGTACAACCTAGATATGTCCTAGTACCAGTGTTGTTGTTGTCTATTGTACAACCTAGATATGTCCTAGTACCAGTGTTGTTGTTGTCTATTGTACAACCTAGATATGTCCTAGTACAAGTGTTGTTGTTGTCTATTGTACAACCTAGATATGTCCTAGTACCAGTGTTGTTGTTGTTGTTATTGTACAACCTAGATATGTCCTAGTACCAGTGTTGTTGTTGTCTATTGTACAACCTAGATATGTCCTAGTACCCGTGTTGTTGTTGTCTATTGTACAACCTAGATATGTCCTAGTACCAGTGTTGTTGTTGTCTATTGTACAACCTAGATATGTCCTAGTACCAGTGTTGTTGTTGTCTATTGTACAACCTAGATATGTCCTAGTACCAGTGTTGTTGTTGTCTATTGTACAACCTAGATATGTCCTAGTACCAGTGTTGTTGTTGTCTATTGTACAACCTAGATATGTCCTAGTACCAGTGTTGTTGTTGTCTATTGTACAACCTAGATATGTCCTAGTACCAGTGTTGTTGTTGTCTATTGTACAACCTAGATATGTCCTAGTACCAGTGTTGTTGTTGTCTATTGTACAACCTAGATATGTCCTAGTACCCGTGTTGTTGTTGTCTATTGTACAACCTAGATATGTCCTAGTACCAGTGTTGTTGTTGTCTATTGTACAACCTAGATATGTCCTAGTACCAGTGTTGTTGTTGTCTATTGTACAACCTAGATATGTCCTAGTACCCGTGTTGTTGTTGTCTATTGTACAACCTAGATATGTCCTAGTACCAGTGTTGTTGTGTTGTCTATTGTACAACCTAGATATGTCCTAGTACCAGTGTTGTTGTTGTTGTCTATTGTACAACCTAGATATGTCCTAGTACAAGTGTTGTTGTTGATATCTATTGTACAACCTAGATATGTCCTAGTACAAGTGTTGTTGTTGTTGTCTATTGTACAACCTAGATATGTCCTAGTACAAGTGTTGTTGTTGTTGTCTATTGTACAACCTAGATATGTCCTAGTACCAGTGTTGTTGTTGTTGTCTATTGTACAACCTAGATATGTCCTAGTACCAGTGTTGTTGTTGTCTATTGTACAACCTAGATATGTCCTAGTACCAGTGTTGTTGTTGTCTATTGTACAACCTAGATATGTCCTAGTACCAGTGTTGTTGTTGTCTATTGTACAACCTAGATATGTCCTAGTACCAGTGTTGTTGTTGTCTATTGTACAACCTAGATATGTCCTAGTACCAGTGTTGTTGTTGTCTATTGTACAACCTAGATATGTCCTAGTACCAGTGTTGTTGTTGTCTATTGTACAACCTAGATATGTCCTAGTACCAGTGTTGTTGTTGTCTATTGTACAACCTAGATATGTCCTAGTACAAGTGTTGTTGTTGTTGTCTATTGTACAACCTAGATATGTCCTAGTACAAGTGTTGTTGTTGTTGTCTATTGTACAACCTAGATATGTCCTAGTACCAGTGTTGTTGTTGTGTCTATTGTACAACCTAGATATGTCCTAGTACCAGTGTTGTTGTTGTCTATTGTACAACCTAGATATGTCCTAGTACAAGTGTTGTTGTTGTCTATTGTACAACCTAGATATGTCCTAGTACCAGTGTTGTTGTTGTCTATTGTACAACCTAGATATGTCCTAGTACCAGTGTTGTTGTTGTCTATTGTACAACCTAGATATGTCCTAGTACCAGTGTTGTTGTTGTTGTCTATTGTACAACCTAGATGTGTCCTAGTACCAGTGTTGTTGTTGTCTATTGTACAACCTAGATATGTCCTAGTACCAGTGGTTGTTGTTGTTGTTGTCTATTGTACAACCTAGTTATGTCCTAGTACCCGTGTTGTTGTTGTCTATTGTACAACCTAGATATGTCCTAGTACCAGTGTTGTTGTTGTCTATTGTACAACCTAGATATGTCCTAGTACCAGTGTTGTTGTTGTCTATTGTACAACCTAGATATGTCCTAGTACCAGTGTTGTTGTTGTCTATTGTACAACCTAGATATGTCCTAGTACCAGTGTTGTTGTTGTCTATTGTACAACCTAGATATGTCCTAGTACCAGTGTTGTTGTTGTCTATTGTACAACCTAGATATGTCCTAGTACCAGTGTTGTTGTTGTCTATTGTACAACCTAGATATGTCCTAGTACCAGTGTGTTGTTGTTGTATATTGTACAACCTAGATATGTCCTAGTACCAGTGTTGTTGTTGTTGTTATTGTACAACCTAGATATGTCCTAGTACCCGTGTTGTTGTTGTCTATTGTACAACCTAGATATGTCCTAGTACCGTGTTGTTGTTGTCTATTGTACAACCTAGATATGTCCTAGTACCGTGTGTTGTTGTCTATTGTACAACCTAGATATGTCCTAGTACCCGTGTTGTTGTTGTATATTGTACAACCTAGATATGTCCTAGTACCAGTGTTGTTGTTGTCTATTGTACAACCTAGATGTGTCCTAGTACCAGTGTTGTTGTTGTTGTCTATTGTACAACCTAGATATGTCCTAGTACCAGTGTTGTTGTTGTCTATTGTACAACCTAGATATGTCCTAGTACCCGTGTTGTTGTTGTCTATTGTACAACCTAGATATGTCCTAGTACCAGTGTTGTTGTTGTCTATTGTACAACCTAGATATGTCCTAGTACCCGTGTTGTTGTTGTCTATTGTACAACCTAGATATGTCCTAGTACCAGTGTTGTTGTTGTCTATTGTACAACCTAGATATGTCCTAGTACCAGTGTTGTTGTTGTTTATTGTACAACATAGATATGTCCTAGTACCAGTGTTGTTGTTGTCTATTGTACAACCTAGATATGTCCTAGTACCAGTGTTGTTGTTGTCTATTGTACAACCTAGATATGTCCTAGTACCAGTGTTGTTGTTGTCTATTGTACAACATAGATATGTCCTAGTACCAGTGTTGTTGTTGTCTATTGTACAACCTAGATATGTCCTAGTACCCGTGTTGTTGTTGTCTATTGTACAACCTAGATGTGTCCTAGTACAAGTGTTG
>CM026387.1:98600233-98672162 GCA_014843695.1 Archivesica marissinica | reverse complement strand
TACAGTACATGTAGTGTCACAGTACATGACATATGGTAGTGTCACAGTACATGTAGTGTCACAGTACATGACATAAGGTAGTGTCACAGTACATGTAGTGTCACAGTAAATGACATATGGTAGTGTCACAGTACATGTAGTGTCACATTACATGACATATGGTAGTGTCACAGTACATGTAGTGTCACAGTACATGACATATGGTAGTGTTACAGTACATGTAGTGTCACAGTACATGACATATGGTAGTGTCACAGTACATGTAGTGTCACAGTACATGACATATGGTAGTGTCACAGTACATGACATATGGTAGTGTCACAGTACATGACATATGGTAGTGTCACAGTACATGACATATGGTAGTGTCACAGTACATACAAGTAGTGTCACAGTCATGACATATAGTGTCACAGTACATGTATGTTACAGTACATGACATATGGTAGTGTCACAGTACATGTAGTGTCACAGTACATGACATATGGTAGTGTCACAGTACATGACATATGGTATTGTCACAGTACATGACATATGGTAGTGTCACAGTGCATGACATATGGTATTGTCACAGTACATGACATATGGTAGTGTCACAGTACATGACATATGGTAGTGTCACAGTACATGACATATGGTAATGTCACAGTGCATGACATATGGTAGTGTCACAGTACATGACATATGGTAGTGTCACAGTACATGACATATGGTAGTGCACAACAACAAACACAACAACATATGGTAGTGTCACAGTGCATGACATATGGTAGTGTTACAGTACATGACATATGGTAGTGTCACAGTACATGACATATGGTAGTGTCACAGTACATGACATATGGTAGTGTCACAGTACATGACATATGGTAGTGTTACAGTACATGACATATGGTAGTGTCACAGTACATGACATATGGTAGTGTCACAGTACATGACATATGGTAGTGTCATAGTGCATGACATATGGTAGTGTCACAGTACATGTAGTGTCACAGTACATGACATATGGTAGTGTCATAGTGCATGGCATATGGTAGTGTCACAGTACATGACATATGGTAGTGTCACAGTGCATGACATATGGTAGTGTCACAGTACATGACATATGGTTGTGTCATAGTGCATGGCATATGGTAGTGTCACGGTACATGACATATGGTAGTGTCACAGTACATGACATATGGTAGTGTCACAGTACACGACATATGGTAGTGTCACAGTACATGACATATGGTAGTGTCACAGTACATGACATATGGTAGTGACACAGTACATGACATATGGTAGTGTCACAGTACACGACATATGGTAGTGTCACAGTACATGACATATGGTAGTTTTACAGTACATGATATATGGTAGTGTCACAGTACATGACATATGGTAGTGTCACAGTACATGACATATGGTAGTGTCACAGTACATGACATATGGTAGTGTCACAGTACATGATATATGGTAGTGTCACAGTGAATATGGTAGTGTCACAGTACATGACATATGGTAGTGTCACAGTACATGACATATGGTAGTGTTACAGTACATGACATATGGTAGTGTCACAGTGCATGACATATGGTAGTGTCACAGTGCATGACATATGGTAGTGTCACAGTGCATGACATATGGTAGTGTCACAGTACATGACATATGGTAGTGTCACAGTACATGACATATGGTAGTGTCACAGTACATGACATATGGTAGTGTCACATACATGACATATGGTAGGTCACAGTACATGACATATGGTAGTGTCACAGTACATGACATATGGTAGTGTCACAGTACATGACATATCGTAGTGTCACAGTGCATGACATATGGTAGTGTCACAGTACATGACATATGGTAGTGGCACAGTACATATGGTAGTGTCACAGTGCATGACATATGGTAGTGTTACAGTGCATGACATATGGTAGTGTCACAGTGCATGACATATGGTAGTGTCACAGTACATGACATATGGTAGTGTCACAGTACATGACATATGGTAGTGTCACAGTACATGACATATCGTAGTGTCACAGTGCATGACATATGGTAGTGTCACAGTACATGACATATGGTAGTGGCACAGTACATATGGTAGTGTCACAGTACATGACATATGGTAGTGTCACAGTACATATGGTAGTGTCACAGTGCATGACATATGGTAGTGTTACAGTGCATGACATATGGTAGTGTCACAGTACATGACATATGGTAGTGTCACAGTACATGACATATGGTAGTGTTACAGTACATGACATATGGTAGTGTCACAGTACATGACATATGGTAGTGTTACAGTACATGACATATGGTAGTGTCACAGTACATGACATATGGTAGTGTTACAGTACATGACATATGGTAGTGTCACAGTACATGACATATGGTAGTGTCACAGTACATGACATATGGTAGTGTCACAGTACATGACATATGGTAGTGTCACAGTACATGACATATGGTAGTGTCACAGTACATGACATATGGTAGTGTCACAGTACATGACATATGGTAGTGTCACAGTACATGACATATGGTAGTGTCACAGTACATGACATATGGTAGTGTCACAGTACATGACATATGGTAGTGTCACAGTGCATGACATATGGTAGTGTCACAGTACATGACATATGGTAGTGTCACAGTACATATGGTAGTGTCACAGTACATGACATATGGTAGTGTCACAGTGCATGACATATGGTAGTGTCACAGTACATGACATATGGTAGTGTCACAGTGCATGACATATGGTAGTGTCACAGTACATGACATATGGTAGTGTCACAGTGCATGACATATGGTAGTGTCACAGTACATGACATATGGTAGTGTCACAGTACATGACATATGGTAGTGTCACAGTACATGACATATGGTAGTGTCACAGTACATGACATATGGTAGTGTCACAGTGCATGACATATGGTAGTGTCACAGTACATGACATATGGTAGTGTCACAGTACATGACATATGGTAGTGTCACAGTACATGACATATGGTAGTGTCACAGTGCATGACATATGGTAGTGTCACAGTACATGACATATGGTAGTGTCACAGTACATGACATATGGTAGTGTCACAGTACATGACATATGGTAGTGTCACAGTACATGACATATGGTAGTGTCACAGTACATGACATATGGTAGTGTCACAGTACATGACATATGGTAGTGTCACAGTACATGACATATGGTAGTGTCACAGTACATGACATATGGTAGTGTCACAGTACATGACATATGGTAGTGTCACAGTACATGACATATGGTAGTGTCACAGTACATGACATATGGTAGTGTCACAGTACATGACATATGGTAGTGTCACAGTACATGACATATGGTAGTGTCACAGTACATGACATATGGTAGTGTCACAGTACATGACATATGGTAGTGTCACAGTGCATATGGTAGTGTTACAGTACATGACATATCGTAGTGTTACAGTACACGACATATGGTAGTGTCACAGTACATGACATATGGTAGTGTCACAGTACATGACATATGGTAGTGTCACAGTGCATGATATATGGTAGTGTCACAGTACACGTAGTGTCACAGTGCATGGCATATGGTAGTGTCACAGTGCATGATATATGGTAGTGTCACAGTACACGTAGTGTCACAGTACATGACATATGGTAGTGTCACAGTACACGTAGTGTGACAGTACATGACATATGGTAGTGTCACAGTGCATGACATATGGTAGTGTCACAGTGCATGACATATGGTAGTGTCACAGTACACGTAGTGTCACAGTGCATGACATATGATAGTGTTACAGTACATGACATATGGTAGTGTCACAGTGCATGACATATGGTAGTGTCACAGTACATGACATATGGTAGTGTCATAGTGCATGGCATATGGTAGTGTCACAGTACATGACATATGGTAGTGTCACAGTACATGACATATGGTAGTGTCACAGTACATGACATATGGTAGTGTCACAGTACATGACATATGGTAGTGTCACAGTGCATGACATATGGTAGTGTTACAGTACATGACATATGGTAGTGTCACAGTACATGACATATGGTAGTGTCACAGTGCATGACATATGGTAGTGTCACAGTACATGACATATGGTAGTGTCACAGTACATGACATATGGTAGTGTCACAGTGCATGACATATGGTAGTGTTACAGTACATGTAGTGTCACAGTACATGACATATGGTAGTGTCATAGTACATGACATATGGTAGTGTTACAGTACATGTAGTGTCACAGTACATGATATATGGTAGTGTCACAGTACATGTAGTGTCACAGTACATGACATATGGTAGTGTCACAGTACATGACATACGGTAGTGTTACAGTACATGTAGTGTCACAGTACATGACATATGGTAGTGTTACAGTACATGTAGTGTCACAGTACATGACATATGGTAGTGTCACAGTACATGTAGTGTCACAGTACATGACATATGGTAGTGTTACAGTACATGTAGTGTCACAGTACATGACATATGGTAGTGTTACAGTACATGTAGTGTCACAGTACATGACATATGGTAGTGTCACAGTACATGTAGTGTCACAGTACATGACATATGGTAGTGTCACAGTACATGACATATGGTAGTGTCACAGTACATGTAGTGTCACAGTACATGACATATGGTAGTGTCACAGTACATGACATATGGTAGTGTCACAGTACATGACATATGGTAGTGTCACAGTACATGACATATGGTAGTGTCACAGTACATGACATATGGTAGTGTCACAGTACATGACATATGGTAGTGTCACAGTACATGTAGTGTCACAGTACATGACATATGGTAGTGTCACAGTACATGTAGTGTTACAGTACATGACATATGGTAGTGTCACAGTACATGACATATGGTAGTGTCACAGTACATGACATATGGTAGTGTCACAGTACATGACATATGGTAGTGTCACAGTACATGACATATGGTAGTGTCACAGTGCATGACATATGGTAGTGTCACAGTACATGACATATGGTAGTGTCACAGTACATGACATATGGTAGTGTCACAGTACATGACATATGGTAGTGTCACAGTACATGACATATGGTAGTGTCACAGTACATGACATATGGTAGTGTCACAGTACATGACATATGGTAGTGTCACAGTACATGACATATGGTAGTGTCACAGTACATGACATATGGTAGTGTCACAGTGCATGACATATGGTAGTGTCACAGTACATGACATATGGTAGTGTCACAGTACATGACATATGGTAGTGTCACAGTACATGACATATGGTAGTGTCACAGTACATGACATATGGTAGTGTCACAGTACATGACATATGGTAGTGTCACAGTGCATGACATATGGTAGTGTCACAGTACATGACATATGGTAGTGTCACAGTACATGACATATGGTAGTGTCACAGTACATGACATATGGTAGTGTCACAGTACATGACATATGGTAGTGTCACAGTACATGACATATGGTAGTGTCACAGTACATGACATATGGTAGTGTCACAGTACATGACATATGGTAGTGTCACAGTGCATGACATATGGTAGTGTCACAGTACATGACATATGGTAGTGTCATAGTGCATGGCATATGGTAGTGTCACAGTACATGACATATGGTAGTGTCACAGTACATGACATATGGTAGTGTCACAGTACACGACATATGGTAGTGTCACAGTACATGACATATGGTAGTGTCACAGTACATGACATATGGTAGTGACACAGTACATGACATATGGTAGTGTCACAGTACACGACATATGGTAGTGTCACAGTACATATGGTAGTGTCACAGTGCATATGGTAGTGTCACAGTACATGACATATGGTAGTGTTACAGTACATGACATATGGTAGTGTCACAGTACATGACATATGGTAGTGTCACAGTACATGACATATGGTAGTGTCATAGTGCATGACATATGGTAGTGTCACAGTACATGTAGTGTCACAGTACATGACATATGATAGTGTCATAGTGCATGGCATATGGTAGTGTCACAGTACATGACATATGGTAGTGTCACAGTGCATGACATATGGTAGTGTCACAGTACATGACATATGGTAGTGTCATAGTGCATGGCATATGGTAGTGTCACAGTACATGACATATGGTAGTGTCACAGTACATGACATATGGTAGTGTCACAGTACACGACATATGGTAGTGTCACAGTACATGACATATGGTAGTGTCACAGTACATGACATATGGTAGTGACACAGTACATGACATATGGTAGTGTCACAGTACACGACATATGGTAGTGTCACAGTACATGACATATGGTAGTGTACAGTACATGACATATGGTAGTGTCACAGTACATGACATATGGTAGTGTCACAGTACATGACATATGGTAGTGTCACAGTACATGACATATGGTAGTGTCACAGTACATGATATAGGGTAGTGTCACAGTGCATATGGTAGTGTACAGTACATGACATATGGTAGTGTCACAGTACATGACATATGGTAGTGTTACAGTACATGACATATGGTAGTGTCACAGTACATGACATATGGTAGTGTCACAGTACATGACATATGGTAGTGTCACAGTGCATGACATATGGTAGTGTCACAGTGCATGACATATGGTAGTGTCACAGTGCATGACATATGGTAGTGTCACAGTACATGACATATGGTAGTGTCACAGTACATGACATATGGTAGTGTTACAGTACATGACATATGGTAGTGTCACAGTACATGACATATGGTAGTGTCACAGTGCATGACATATGGTAGTGTCACAGTACATGACATATGGTAGTGTCACAGTACATGACATATGGTAGTGTCACAGTGCATGACATATGGTAGTGTCACAGTACATGACATATGGTAGTGTCACAGTACATATGGTAGTGTCACAGTGCATGACATATGGTAGTGTCACAGTACATATGGTAGTGTCACAGTGCATGACATATGGTAGTGTTACAGTGCATGACATATGGTAGTGTCACAGTACATGACATATGGTAGTGTCACAGTACATGACATATGGTAGTGTTACAGTACATGACATATGGTAGTGTCACAGTACATGACATATGGTAGTGTTACAGTACATGACATATGGTAGTGTTACAGTACATGACATATGGTAGTGTCACAGTACATGACATATGGTAGTGTCACAGTACATGACATATGGTAGTGTCACAGTACATGACATATGGTAGTGTTACAGTACATGTAGTGTCACAGTACATGACATATGGTAGTGTCACAGTACATGTAGTGTCACAGTACATGACATATGGTAGTGTCACAGTACATGACATATGGTAGTGTTACAGTACATGTAGTGTCACAGTACATGACATATGGTAGTGTCACAGTACATGACATATGGTAGTGTCACAGTACATGACATATGGTAGTGTCACAGTACATGACATATGGTAGTGTCACAGTACATGACATATGGTAGTGTCACAGTGCATGACATATGGTAGTGTCACAGTACATATGGTAGTGTCACAGTGTATGACATATGGTAGTGTCACAGTGCATGACATATGGTAGTGTCACAGTACATATGGTAGTGTCACAGTGCATGACATATGGTAGTGTCACAGTGCATGACATATGGTAGTGTCACAGTGCATGACATATGGTAGTGTCACAGTACATGACATATGGTAGTGTCACAGTACATGACATATGGTAGTGTCACAGTACATGACATATGGTAGTGTCACAGTACATGACATATGGTAGTGTCACAGTACATGACATATGGTAGTGTCACAGTACATGACATATGGTAGTGTCACAGTACATGACATATGGTAGTGTTACAGTACATGACATATGGTAGTGTCACAGTACATATGGTAGTGTTACAGTGCATGACATATGGTAGTGTTACAGTACATGACATATGGTAGTGTCACAGTGCATGACATATGGTAGTGTTACAGTACATGACATATGGTAGTGTCACAGTACATGACATATGGTAGTGTCACAGTGCATGACATATGGTAGTGTTACAGTACATGACATATGGTAGTGTCACAGTACATGACATATGGTAGTGTTACAGTACATGACATATGGTAGTGTTACAGTACATGACATATGGTAGTGTTACAGTACATGACATATGGTAGTGTTACAGTGCATGACATATGGTAGTGTTACAGTACATGACATATGGTAGTGTCACAGTACATGACATATGGTAGTGTCACAGTGCATGACATATGGTAGTGTCACAGTATGACATATGGTAGTGTTACAGTACATGACATATGGTAGTGTCACAGTACATGACATATGGTAGTGTTACAGTACATGACATATGGTAATGTCACAGTGCATGACATATGGTAGTGTCACAGTACATGACATATGGTAGTGTCACAGTGTATATGGTAGTGTCACAGTACATGACATATGGTAGTGTCACAGTGTATATGGTAGTGTCACAGTACATGGCATATGGTAGTGTCACAGTGTATATGGTAGTGTCACAGTGCATGACATATGGTAGTGTCACAGTGTATATGGTAGTGTCACAGTACATGACATATGGTAGTGTCACAGTACATGACATATGGTAGTGTCACAGTGTATATGGTAGTGTCACAGTACATGACATATGGTAGTGTCACAGTACATGACATATGGTAGTGTCACAGTACATGACATATGGTAGTGTCACAGTACATGACATATGGTAGTGTCACAGTACATGACATATGGTAGTGTCACAGTACATGACATATGGTAGTGTCACAGTACATGACATATGGTAGTGTCACAGTACATGACATATGGTAGTGTCACAGTACATGACATATGGTAGTGTCACAGTACATGACATATGGTAGTGTCACAGTACATGACATATGGTAGTGTCACAGTACATGACATATGGTAGTGTCACAGTACATGTAGTGTCACAGTACATGACATATGGTAGTGTCACAGTACATGTAGTGTCACAGTACATGACATATGGTAGTGTTACAGTACATGTAGTGTCACAGTACATGACATATGGTAGTGTCACAGTACATGTAGTGTCACAGTACATGACATATGGTAGTGTCACAGTACATGACATATGGTAGTGTCACAGTACATGACATATGGTAGTGTCACAGTACATGGCATATGGTAGTGTCACAGTACATGACATATGGTAGTGTCACAGTGCATGACATATGGTAGTGTCACAGTACATGTAGTGTCACAGTACATGACATATGGTAGTGTCACAGTACATGTAGTGTTACAGTACATGACATATGGTAGTGTCACAGTACATGATATAGGGTAGTGTCACAGTACATGACATATGGTAGTGTCACAGTACATGACATATGGTAGTGTCACAGTACATGACATATGGTAGTGTCACAGTGCATGACATATGGTAGTGTCACAGTACATGACATATGGTAGTGTCACAGTACATGACATATGGTAGTGTCACAGTGCATGACATATGGTAATGTCACAGTGCATGACATATGGTAGTGTCACAGTACATGACATATGGTAGTGTCACAGTACATGACATATGGTAGTGTTACAGTACATGACATATGGTAGTGTTACAGTACATTACATATGGTAGTGTCACAGTGCATGACATATGGTAGTGTTACAGTACATGACATATGGTAGTGTCACAGTACATGACATATGGTAGTGTCACAGTACATGACATATGGTAGTGTCACAGTACATGACATATGGTAGTGTTACAGTACATGACATATGGTAGTGTCACAGTACATGACATATGGTAGTGTCACAGTACATGACATATGGTAGTGTCATAGTGCATGACATATGGTAGTGTCACAGTACATGTAGTGTCACAGTACATGACATATGGTAGTGTCATAGTGCATGGCATATGGTAGTGTCACAGTACATGACATATGGTAGTGTCACAGTGCATGACATATGGTAGTGTCACAGTACATGACATATGGTAGTGTCATAGTGCATGGCATATGGTAGTGTCACAGTACATGACATATGGTAGTGTCACAGTACATGACATATGGTAGTGTCACAGTACACGACATATGGTAGTGTCACAGTACATGACATATGGTAGTGTCACAGTACATGACATATGGTAGTGACACAGTACATGACATATGGTAGTGTCACAGTACACGACATATGGTAGTGTCACAGTACATGACATATGGTAGTGTTACAGTACATGATATATGGTAGTGTCACAGTACATGACATATGGTAGTGTCACAGTACATGACATATGGTAGTGTCACAGTACATGACATATGGTAGTGTCACAGTACATGATATAGGGTAGTGTCACAGTGCATATGGTAGTGTTACAGTACATGACATATGGTAGTGTCACAGTACATGACATATGGTAGTGTTACAGTACATGACATATGGTAGTGTCACAGTACATGACATATCGTAGTGTCACAGTGCATGACATATGGTAGTGTCACAGTGCATGACATATGGTAGTGTCACAGTGCATGACATATGGTAGTGTCACAGTGCATGACATATGGTAGTGTCACAGTACATATGGTAGTGTCACAGTACATGACATATGGTAGTGTTACAGTACATGACATATGGTAGTGTCACAGTACATGACATATGGTAGTGTCACAGTGCATGACATATGGTAGTGTCACAGTACATGACATATGGTAGTGTCACAGTACATGACATATTGTAGTGTCACAGTGCATGACATATGGTAGTGTCACAGTACATGACATATGGTAGTGGCACAGTACATATGGTAGTGTCACAGTGCATGACATATGGTAGTGTCACAGTACATATGGTAGTGTCACAGTGCATGACATATGGTAGTGTTACAGTGCATGACATATGGTAGTGTCACAGTACATGACATATGGTAGTGTCACAGTACATGACATATGGTAGTGTTACAGTACATGACATATGGTAGTGTCACAGTACATGACATATGGTAGTGTTACAGTACATGACATATGGTAGTGTTACAGTACATGACATATGGTAGTGTCACAGTACATGACATATGGTAGTGTCACAGTACATGACATATGGTAGTGTCACAGTACATGACATATGGTAGTGTTACAGTACATGACATATGGTAGTGTTACAGTACATGACATATGGTAGTGTTACAGTACATGACATATGGTAGTGTCACAGTGTATGACATATGGTAGTGTCACAGTACATGACATATGGTAGTGTTACAGTACATGACATATGGTAGTGTTACAGTACATGACATATGGTAGTGTTACAGTACATGACATATGGTAGTGTCACAGTACATGACATATGGTAGTGTTACAGTACATGACATATGGTAGTGTCACAGTGCATGACATATGGTAGTGTCACAGTACATATGGTAGTGTCACAGTGCATGACATATGGTAGTGTCACAGTACATGACATATGGTAGTGTCACAGTACATGACATATGGTAGTGTTACAGTACATGACATATGGTAGTGTCACAGTACATGACATATGGTAGTGTCACAGTGCATGACATATGGTAGTGTCACAGTACATATGGTAGTGTCACAGTGTATGACATATGGTAGTGTCACAGTGCCTGACATATGGTAGTGTCACAGTACATATGGTAGTGTCACAGTGTATGACATATGGTAGTGTCACAGTGCATGACATATGGTAGTGTCACAGTACATATGGTAGTGTCACAGTGCATGACATATGGTAGTGTCACAGTGTATGACATATGGTAGTGTCACAGTGCATGACATAGGGTAGTGTCACAGTACATGACATATGGTAGTGTCACAGTACATGACATATGGTAGTGTCACAGTACATGACATATGGTAGTGTCACAGTACATGACATATGGTAGTGTTACAGTACATGACATATGGTAGTGTCACAGTACATGACATTTGGTAGTGACACAGTACATGACATATGGTATTGTTACAGTACATGACATATGGTAGTGTCACAGTACATATGGTAGTGTTACAGTGCATGACATATGGTAGTGTTACAGTACATGACATATGGTAGTGTTACAGTGCATGACATATGGTAGTGTTACAGTACATGACATATGGTAGTGTTACAGTACATGACATATGGTAGTGTTACAGTGCATGACATATGGTAGTGTTACAGTACATGACATATGGTAGTGTTACACACCAATAATGTACATGTACATACACACCAATAATGTACCAGTACATGTACATACACATCAATAATGTACCAGTACATGTACATACACATCAATAATGTACCAGTACATGTACATACACACCAATAATGTACCAGTACATGTACATACACATCAATAATGTACCAGTACATGTACATACACATCAATAATGTACCAGTACATACACACCAATAATGTACCAGTACATGTACATACACACCAATAATGTACCAGTACATACACATCAATAATGTACCAGTACATGTACATACACACCAATAATGTACCAGTACATGTACATACACATCAATAATGTACCAGTACATGTACATACACATCAATAATGTACCAGTACATGTACATACACATCAATAATGTACCAGTACATGTACATACACATCAATAATGTACCAGTACATGTACATACACATCAATAATGTACCAGTACATGTACATACACACCAATAATGTACCAGTACATGTACATACACATCAATAATGTACCAGTACATGTACATACACACCAATAATGTACCAGTACATACACACCAATAATGTACCAGTACATGTACATACACACCAATAATGTACCAGTACATGTACATACACACCAATAATGTACCAGTACATGTACATACACATCAATAATGTACCAGTACATGTACATACACACCAATAATGTACCAGTACATGTACATACACATCAATAATGTACCAGTACATGTACATACACACCAATAATGTACCAGTACATACACAACAATAATGTACCAGTACATACACATCAATAATGTACCAGTACATGTACATACACACCAATAATGTACCAGTACATGTACATACACATCAATAATGTACCAGTACATGTACATACACACCAATAATGTACCAGTACATACACATCAATAATGTACCAGTACATGTACATACACATCAATAATGTACCAGTACATGTACATACACATCAATAATGTACCAGTACATACACATCAATAATGTACCAGTACATGTACATACACACCAATAATGTACCAGTACATGTACATACACATCAATAATGTACCAGTACATGTACATACACACCAATAATGTACCAGTACATGTACATACACATCAATAATGTACCAGTACATGTACATACACACCAATAATGTACCAGTACATACACACCAATAATGTACCAGTACATGTACATACACACCAATAATGTACCAGTACATGTACATACACACCAATAATGTACCAGTACATGTACATACACACCAATAATGTACCAGTACATGTACATACACATCAATAATGTACCAGTACATACACACCAATAATGTACCAGTACATGTACATACACACCAATAATGTACCAGTACATACACATCAATAATGTACCAGTACATGTACATACACACCAATAATGTACCAGTACATGTACATACACATCAATAATGTACATACACACCAATAATGTACCAGTACATACACAACAATAATGTACCAGTACATACACATCAATAATGTACCAGTACATGTACATACACACCAATAATGTACCAGTACATGTACATACACATCAATAATGTACCAGTACATGTACATACACACCAATAATGTACCAGTACATACACATCAATAATGTACCAGTACATGTACATACACATCAATAATGTACCAGTACATGTACATACACATCAATAATGTACCAGTACATACACATCAATAATGTACCAGTACATACACACCAATAATGTACCAGTACATGTACATACACATCAATAATGTACCAGTACATGTACATACACACCAATAATGTACCAGTACATACACATCAATAATGTACCAGTACATGTACATACACATCAATAATGTACCAGTACATGTACATACACACCAATAATGTACCAGTACATGTACATACACATCAATAATGTACCAGTACATGTACATACACACCAATAATGTACCAGTACATGTACATACACATCAATAATGTACCAGTACATGTACATACACACCAATAATGTACCAGTACATACACACCAATAATGTACCAGTACATGTACATACACACCAATAATGTACCAGTACATGTACATACACATCAATAATGTACCAGTACATACACATCAATAATGTACCAGTACATACACACCAATAATGTACCAGTACATGTACATACACATCAATAATGTACCAGTACATACACACCAATAATGTACCAGTACATACACATCAATAATGTACCAGTACATACACATCA
This sequence comes from Archivesica marissinica, assembly GCA_014843695.1. Classification (NCBI taxonomy): domain Eukaryota; kingdom Metazoa; phylum Mollusca; class Bivalvia; order Venerida; family Vesicomyidae; genus Archivesica; species Archivesica marissinica. Next base: position 98,657,654 of record CM026387.1, on the reverse strand, counting down.
ATAATGTACCAGTACATGTACATACACATCAATAATGTACCAGTACATACACAACAATAATGTACCAGTACATACACATCAATAATGTACCAGTACATGTACATACACACCAATAATGTACCAGTACATGTACATACACATCAATAATGTACCAGTACATGTACATACACACCAATAATGTACCAGTACATGTACATACACATCAATAATGTACCAGTACATGTACATACACACCAATAATGTACCAGTACATACACACCAATAATGTACCAGTACATACACATCAATAATGTACCAGTACATGTACATACACACCAATAATGTACCAGTACATACACATCAATAATGTACCAGTACATACACATCAATAATGTACCAGTACATGTACATACACACCAATAATGTACCAGTACATGTACATACACATCAATAATGTACCAGTACATGTACATACACACCAATAATGTACCAGTACATACACATCAATAATGTACCAGTACATGTACATACACATCAATAATGTACCAGTACATGTACATACACATCAATAATGTACCAGTACATACACATCAATAATGTACCAGTACATACACACCAATAATGTACCAGTACATGTACATACACATCAATAATGTACCAGTACATGTACATACACACCAATAATGTACCAGTACATACACATCAATAATGTACCAGTACATGTACATACACATCAATAATGTACCAGTACATGTACATACACACCAATAATGTACCAGTACATGTACATACACATCAATAATGTACCAGTACATGTACATACACACCAATAATGTACCAGTACATGTACATACACATCAATAATGTACCAGTACATGTACATACACACCAATAATGTACCAGTACATACACACCAATAATGTACCAGTACATGTACATACACACCAATAATGTACCAGTACATGTACATACACACCAATAATGTACCAGTACATGTACATACACACCAATAATGTACCAGTACATGTACATACACATCAATAATGTACCAGTACATGTACATACACACCAATAATGTACCAGTACATGTACATACACATCAATAATGTACCAGTACATGTACATACACACCAATAATGTACCAGTACATACACATCAATAATGTACCAGTACATACACATCAATAATGTACCAGTACATGTACATACACACCAATAATGTACCAGTACATGTACATACACATCAATAATGTACCAGTACATGTACATACACACCAATAATGTACCAGTACATACACATCAATAATGTACCAGTACATGTACATACACATCAATAATGTACCAGTACATGTACATACACATCAATAATGTACCAGTACATACACATCAATAATGTACCAGTACATACACACCAATAATGTACCAGTACATGTACATACACATCAATAATGTACCAGTACATACACACCAATAATGTACCAGTACATACACATCAATAATGTACCAGTACATGTACATACACATCAATAATGTACCAGTACATGTACATACACACCAATAATGTACCAGTACATGTACATACACATCAATAATGTACCAGTACATGTACATACACACCAATAATGTACCAGTACATGTACATACACATCAATAATGTACCAGTACATGTACATACACACCAATAATGTACCAGTACATACACACCAATAATGTACCAGTACATGTACATACACACCAATAATGTACCAGTACATGTACATACACACCAATAATGTACCAGTACATGTACATACACATCAATAATGTACCAGTACATACACACCAATAATGTACCAGTACATGTACATACACACCAATAATGTACCAGTACATACACATCAATAATGTACCAGTAGATACACACCAATAATGTACCAGTACATACACACCAATAATGTACCAGTACATGTACATCAATAATGTACCAGTACATACACACCAATAATGTACCAGTACATGTACATACACACCAATAATGTACCAGTACATACACATCAATAATGTACCAGTACATGTACATACACACCAATAATGTACCAGTACATGTACATACACACCAATAATGTACCAGTACATGTACATACACACCAATAATGTACCAGTACATGTACATACACACCAATAATGTACCAGTACATGTACATACACATCAATAAAGAAACTATTATACATGTAATGTTAGCAATATGCATGCACGCTTGTATAAATGTATCATGCACGTTATCCATTACGACGTGCAATTAAAGTAGCATTAGGAATGTGATGCAATCAAGTACAATATTGTTATGTAGTACAGTCAAACAACCAGGTCTGAACGATCACAGATCAGACAGGTTCATTTTATACACAATAATAGGGTTGTTAATATTTTAGTGTATTGGAAATTGGGTTTATATTATAAAAATTACAACAGTCATGTATATACATAATACTTGGATGTGACAGTTAGACCGTATAGTTAAAGACTAGTGGTATTGTGAAGTGTGGGTTAGGAAATTACTTTGGAAATTTGTTTTATTAAAATATTTAATTTTATTTATTTTATGCACGAAATAGTCGTGAAACATCTAAAATACACACGTCATGTGGCTATATAAGTGCATTTTTACACATACCAGTCATATTCAGTACACAATGAGCAATCAAACACGACATAGTTATAGCTGTGATGCTAGAGAAATTGTTAAAAATGTACATGCATTTTGTACGAAGGAGAAGGAGTCTGGATTGCAGGTGGCGCTAAATCAAACAGGGGAAAGAGTGACGTCTCTTACAGGTGTCAGCAAGAGTACTGTGAGGAGGATATGTGGAGAGAACATGATGATGTACTTGTGTACAGCAAGAGTACTGTGAGAAGGATATGTGGAGAGAACATTATGATGTACTTGTGTACAGCAAGATTACACCAGCACCACTGACAAGTCTTCTGTTTTAAAAACTGTTAAGCCTATTTCGAAGGTGGGTGGGATATTTACAGGTAGAGAGAGATACCTGTACATAAACTCCGATCGAAACATCGTCACGCATGGCTGATTCATTTGAATAGACTGACATAGGCTATTGTGCATTAACAGTACAGGTATGTGAACTACTATGTGATCAATAATGAGCTCGGGTAAACGTACACATTCTTCAACTACCAGTGAAGGAGATACAAGCACTAATATACTAGATACACCAGTGTGCAAAGAATCTAGCATTACACCAGAAAAAGGAAAAAATAAAACAAAGAAACCAAAACAGAATAGTAAAAAACAAAAAATGTTGTATGAATACGTTGAAAATATGGCTTCTCCTGATGAAACTGAATGCACATCTTTAGGAAAAAAGCTTGATGTCATAAATGATAAGCTTTCACAGGTATTAATTTAACAAAAGATGATAGGTCCTGGATTAGAGAAATCATCAAAGACACTGTAAATGAAATGAAGGAACATATTCTCAGCTCAGTTGCCAATAGAATTAGCATACTAGAAGGAGACGTACATGAAAGGGCCCGGAACAATAAAGTCAAAGAGGAAATGAAGGCCACAAATGAGGAGATTGAAAAACTGAAAGACAGCAATAGCTATCTCCGTGATAAAATTATAAGAGAAACGGAAACAACTGAAAAGGTAACAAATGACATTGAGCAGTACAGTAGAAAGAACAATATCCGGATGTTTGGTGTTTCGGATGATGTACCCAAACAAACGTCCGAACAGACTACAACACAAGTCATTAAATTAATCAATCAGAAGTTAGCTCTGACATTGACGAGTACAGATATTGATGTTGCACACAGACTGGGTCAATTTAAAGTATGGAAAAATAGGCCAGTCATCGTGAAATTTGTTCGAAGATAAACGAAAATTGATCTGATGAAGAACGTCAGCAAATTGAAGGGATCCCGGGTCTCCATAAGCCAGGACCTAACTTGGTTTAACCAGCAAGTACTATCTTCGCTGCGTCTAAAGGACAAAAGTAGAGTTCAGAAATGCTGGTGTTATGAGGGGAGAATGTTTGCCACTCTCAAGGAGACTTCCGGTGGAAAAATCAAACTAAGGACGAGAGAGGTCCAGTACAATGAATTCGGTCATTGGTTGAACATGCCGTGGCCGAAAATGAGACTAACTCCACATACACAAGAAGGTAGCAGCATTCCACCAGTGGTAGAGCATAGTGCTGATCGTTCAATTTCAGATTGATTCAAGTGGTGCCAAAAGACTTAGATTGACATATATAAATATTTACAAGTCTATATAGAGATGCATTTTAATGGACATGTGTGGATTCCGTGGATTGTGGTTGTTGATATCAGAATGGGACAATGTCATAGTGTATGAGATGAATGAGTTGTTTCCCTTACTCCACATATTCTCTGGGATCCTGTCGTATCCCGATCTTAGCAATCGCGGTTCACGTAATCCACAAATGACAAATGAGAGGAACACTATGTTTTGTGTAGATATTGAGTCTGTTTTGTTCTTTACATGTATAACTAGCTGTTGCATGGTCTAAACTTTATATGTATACGTGGCATCTGTTCTGGCTCCACACTTTATTGTTTTTGCGTTCTATCTACTGCTGTTTTATAAGACCTTTGAACCGCGGATAAAGATGACACCTGCCGTGTTATTAGACATTGATGATTAATAACGCACCCGCTTTGCAAAAGGAACTACACTATGTTTTAGGTGTAATTATCTCCCTTACACCAAAGCTGAACAGAATTATCGGCTCAAAACCCCATACATAAAGACAATATTACTCACAAGGTGTGTATTAAAACAAAATAAACTCATTAGCATTTCATGACTGCTAAAAATGAAATAACTCAAAAAGATTGATTTTTAATAACCCAGCATATATTCTATGTCAGACTGAATATAAATATTTCCCGTGAGGTTCCTCGCTTTTTAGTTTTTTTCGTTTCGACTTTAAAGAGCATGAACTAGTTTTGGGAAATGTTTTGATTATTTGAATCTACATTAAAGAGTTTACAAATGCTAAGATACTTTTAATTAGTAATGACCGTCCTTTCCCTTTCGTTTTCGGGAAAGAATGGGAAATAATTTTGGAAATGTTTTGATATGAACACTATTTATTGCTCAGATATAAAAAGCACAGACATATTGTTTGGCAATATTAAACTGAGACATTTGCATATTCCGTGAACTTACTTCGTTAATAATCGGATTTCCGAAGTAAACTATGAGCTTTAGATTATGGTACACTTACTTACTGACTTGATTCAAATATTAACGGTAAAAACCTAACGTATGTCCTGGTCGTAGTTCACGGAAACTTACGAAGGCTTTGGCGGAGATTAATGAGTCTCAGTTTAATGTTGCCAAGTAATAGAAGTAATATATTAACTAAATAAAAACGAGGACCATTCATAGGGGCTTTATTTTTGAACTTTGGATCATATATATGAGTGCATCTACATAACGTGCCACAATCAATAGGAACGTTATCAACCTGTGCAAACCCATACAGCGAATGCTCGGTGTTGCGGGGGTTGGTGCGACGGAACTATCGATTGAAGTTGCCGAGGGCGAGTTACAGTGGGCTTAATTTCGCGTTGTTATACTGACGTTCGCAGCGATCGCGATTTGCTGTGTCGGGTTGCAAAGGGTGTTAGTATTGTTTCTTTAAACATCTATAGGTAACTAAATATTATACCATGTAAAACGAAAGATATATACTCTGTATGACAAGCTAGAATGCCTAAAATTGATACAGTCTCGATACTATACATGTTAAACTTATTATATACAACGCTTGTCATGACATAATGTTTAAATCCAATAAGGAATGATAGCAGTGACGTCACACATCTCGTATCAGTATAATGTTGGTGGGCAAAATAATAAACAACAAGAAAAGCATGAAATGTTGTACAACATATAATTATATTTCACATGTTTTCACATCTAATCATTTGACAATCAGATCGTGGCATAAGATTCCAAACGATATCGAACTTGCTAATAAACTGAACACAAAATGGTTGTGTGAAAGTGACCCCACTTTATACATGTACAACGCAAGTTTATCTTTTGCCCACCAGATTTTCCTACGTATCAGTTAATATGCATATCATTATATCGGGTTTGAATACTAGATTATCCCTTTATAGAAACTTTGAATATTGAATTGTCATGTAATGTAGGTAGTATATGAAACAACCATTCGGAAGACATGGATTGGTGTAAAACAGGAATACAAATGTATCATAGCTCTTTACAGTTAAATATATACCTAACAAAAATGCCACGTCCCGGATTTATTTTAGGAAATTAATGATCTAAGAAGGTTTATCTTTGTGTTTATTATTAGATTGTCCAAAATGTTGAGGTGTAAACCTTTAACAAAATTCTTTGTTTTTGTTCTAGTATTTGTTTTTCCTATATGTACTTGCCTGTTCTGTCGTATACATACAATGAATGTTCAATATCATAAATTTGCTTCTCAATATACCTTTAATAATAATTTGATCTCTATATCAAATGGATATCAATAGTTTAAATATTTTGTCTCTCAATTGCCGAGGAATAAATGGCAATAAAAAGAGACTACAGGTGCTTAAATTCTTAAAACAAAAACAATGTAGCATATATTGTCTCCAGGACACACATTTTACACAAAATATGTACAAATCCATATATTCTGAGTGGAACAATGAATGTATATTTAGTTCAGGAACGTCTAATTCTAGAGGTGTTGCTATACTGTTCAATAGAAACTTTGAATATAAACTTCATAATAAATATACAGATCCAGATGGAAATTTTATTGCTATAGACTTGACAGTAGATGAGAAAAAAATTACCATAATCAATTTGTATGGTCCAAACTCAGATAAACCGGACTTCTTTGATAAAATATTTAGTATTATCGACACTTTTGGAAATGAGCTATACATGCTGTGCGGAGACTTTAACTTAGTACTTAACCCAGAAATGGATTATTTTAATTACAAAACAACAAATAACAAACATGCCAGGCAAAATGTCTTACAATATATTCAAACAAAACAGCTATTAGATCCTTATAGAGAGTTCTTCCCTGATTTGAAGAGGTATACATGGAGGAAACCCACCCCATTACAACAGGCCAGATTAGACTTCTTTCTGCTAACATCAACTCTCTTACCGTAGGTAAAACATGCTTCCATTGAATCAAGTTTTCAGTCGGACCACTCAGTTATTTTACTAAGACTAAAATTTGATGATTTTAAACATGGAAAAGGATTATGGAAGCATAATAACTCGCTGTTAAAAGATATAGAATATTTAAACACGATCAACAGGAAAATTGATGAAATAAAACAACAATACATGTTACTAGTGTATAATTCAGATAATATCAAGGAGATCCCAAATAATGAGATACAGTTTACAATAAACGATCAGTTATTCTTAGAAACGCTTTTGATGGAATTAAGGGGAAAAACAATATCCTATGGTTCTTATAAAAATAAATTGAATCTATCAAAGGAAAAAAAATTATTAAATGAAATAAATGAGATTGAATCTAATCTGTCGGACTCAAATTTAGATAGGCTTCAGCTACTGAGAAATGAATTAAACACCATAAAGGAACAACAACTTGAAGGCTATTTAATACGGTCTAGAGTAAATTGGTCTATAGCCGGTGAAAACCCTAGCAAATATTTCTGCAGTTTAGATAAAATATAGTTTTATTTCAAAAACAATATATAAGATTGAAACTGATGATGGTTTGATCATAAAGGACCAAAACGACATACTCAAAGAAACAGAATGTTTTTATGGAAAGGTATTTAAATCAAAATCAATTAATCTTGCTGAAGAAACTTTTATTAATTTTGTAAATAATGTTGATACACCTAAATTAACACATTCAGAATCCAGTAATCTTGAAGGACATATATCTTACCACGAGTCAACTAAAGTGTTAAAAGATATGGCAAATAATAAAAGTCCAGGAACTTCTGGTTTCGGTGCAGATTTCTATAAAGTATTTTGGAACAAATTAGGATGCTTTGTAGTAAGAGAAATAAATCAGGAAATATTTCTATCTCTCAAACACAAGGTATAATTACATGTAGCCCACAAAGAAAATAAACCCAAACAATTCTTGAAAACCTGGAGACCCATAACACTACTTAATACTGTTTACAAAATTGGTTCAGGTTGTATAGCAAATATACTGAGTCAAAAAAGAAACGATACCAAACTAAAAATGACGTAAAACGGATAAAACCATAGAAAGGTTTAATATATTATTACGTATCAGTACCGGCTATCTTATTGCAACGTCAGCCAACCATAAACACAGGTAAATAAACACCCGATAATCCTGGAACGCCGAATTTCCGATTTGCACGTGCTCCTCAACAAAGACAACTTCCTGCACATGTACAAATCGGAAAAACGGTTTATTGTACTGGTATTGCATTATAATCGAGGAAAAACACCTTACATACCCATTGTTACCTCTAACAAAATGCCTAGGCTAAACCGCAATCAGAGAATGCGTGCCATTGGCATGATTGACGGCGGTTTACGTCAGCGTGACGTCGCAAATCGACTCGGGGGTTACGCGGATCACGATAACACGTCTACTTCGACGTTATCGAACACATGGATCGGTGGACGACCGTCCAAGATCTGGTCGACCACGTGTGACGACGCGTGAACAGGACCGTCACATTCGGACGTCACATTTACGTGACCGGTTCCTACCTGCTACGCACACAGCTGCCGTTACTCCTGGGATGACCAACAATCGCATCAGTGCACAAACAGTCAGGAACCGGCTCGGTGAACGTGGCATTTGTGCCTATCGGCCATACGTTGGACCCATCCTGACACGACGTCACCGTGACGTACGGCGGGAATGGACGACGGAACGTGCTCGCTGGACTCGGTTACAGTGGAATTCGTTGATGTTTAGCGATGAATCGCGGTTCTGTTTGCGTCGAGCGGATGGCAGAGAGCGGGTATATCGCAGACGCGGTGAACGTTACGCCGACGCATGTGTACGTCAGGTCGATCTGTTCGGGGGCGGAAGCGTTATGGCGTGGGGCGGTATCACCTTCGGCAGTCGCACTGAACTGTTAGTGGTGGACGGGAACCTAAACGCCCAGCGGTACTGTGATGAGATCCTTGCGCCAGTTATTGTGCCGTTCTTTAACGCCAACAGAAACGTCACACTGTTCCAACAGGACAACGCCAGGTGTCATACTGCTCGGATTTCCACCACATTATTGGAGCAGAACAATATTGAAACCCTGCCGTGGCCTGCTTTGTCACCAGACTTGTCACCCATAGAACATTTGTGGGATACGTTAGACCGCCGCGTCAGCCGGTAACGTTAAACCAACTGAGGGATGTTTTGCGTCAGGAGTGGACACATATTGACCAGCATGAGATTCAGACACTCTTCCGTTTGATGCGACGGCGGTGCATTGCAGTGAGAGACGCAAATGGTGCCCATACTCGGTATTGACGTCTGTGTGAAAACTCCATTAGACCCCTGTCCGACGAATTACGTCATCACGCAGCAGACAGTTTCGGAGGCTCATTATGCTTTATGTGCTCCTCTTTCAAACATGTTGGACTATCATCTTATGAATTTTCAAAGAATTATCTTAATAAATGTTGAAATTATAGACACATAAACACCAGGTATCGTTTCTTTTTTGACTCGGTATAGAATAAAAACTACTATGGATAAATTGATAAGCAAAGATCAAACAGGATTTATTAAAGGCAGATATATTGGCGAAAATACAAGATTAATATACGATATAATGCAATATACAGAAGAAAATGACATCCCAGGACTCCTTCTTTTGATTGATTTTGAAAAAGCTTTTGACTCCCTGTCATGGTCATTTGTTCAAAAGCCATTATCCTTCTTTAATTTTGGGTCATCCATTAAAAAGTGGTTTGATATTTTATATAAAGATGCACAGTCCGCGGTAAATCAATGTGGATTTTTTATCAGATTTTATAAAAATTGGCCGTGGATGTAGGCAAGGAGACCCTTTATCCTGTTACATAGTCATCTTGTGTGCAGAAGTTTTGTCTTTGAAAATAAAAAGCAATAAACATATTAAAGGAATTGACATAAATAACGTAGAACATAAATTATCACAATTTGCAGATGACACAACCATGATCTTAGATGGATCAACAGAATCTCTGAATCAGACATTAAATACTCTATCGGATTATGCTATTATATCTGGATTAAATGTAAACTTTGATAAGACTAAGGTTGTATGGATAGGTAGAAAGAAATGTTCTAGTGATAGTATAAACACAAGATGGAGACTATCTTGGAATCAACATAGTTTCAAAATGTTAGGCATACATTTCCATGTAGATTTGAGCAAGATAAAATAAATTATAAAGATAAAATTGAAAAGATCCAAAACGTTATTAAACAATGGAAAGAAGAATATTAACACATATTGGAAAAATAACTGTTATTAAAACTCTATTAATTTCCACTCTTAACCACTTATTTATTGCATTGCCAAACCCACCAGAGGAACTTATTAATTACTTAAATACATTAATTTACGATTTTATTTGGCAAGGTACTGCCAAAATAAAAAGCAATATTCTAGTAAATGAGTACACATGGGGAGGTTTAAAAATGATAAATATAACTGCTTCCATAAAGGCTTTAAAACATACATGGTTAAGAAGAATATTGTTAATGAAAAACTTGAAATGCAGAAATTATTCCATTGCGGAAAACACTATGTTGACAAACTATCTAGAGAAAGTAATAACATGTTTTGGAAGGAAACCTTAGCTAATTTGATAGAGCACAGTGCAGTGAAAAAATATTGTATAGGTAACATACCCTTGTTTTATAATCATAAACTATTAATTGGTGCGAAGAGTGTCTTCTTAAGATCCTGGTTTGATGCAGGTGTCCATTACATAGCTGACCTTTTAAAAATTTGATGGCACCTTTTTAACATTAGATGAATTTAAGAAAACATACAATGTGACAACAAACTATCTAGTTTATCAGGGTGTTAAATGCTGTAAAACAACTATTAACAAGGTATTATATAACAACAAACGACATAGTCATACCACCCAGACCAACATTACCACCCACTCTAAAAGACATAACTATAAATAAGAAAGGGTCAAAAGCAATGTATAATATCTTAAATAACAATACTTCTATGCCAACTAGTCAAGCAAAATGGTTAGAAAAGCCTAGTGTAACATTTAATAAAGAGGAGTGGAAACAAATTTATTCTTTGCCTTTCAATATAACAAAAGATTCTAAAATACAGTGGTTCCAAATAAGAATATTACATAGAATTTTAGGAACAAACGATTTACTATATAAAATAAAGTACAAGGACAGCCCACTTTGCACCTTCTGTAAGACTGAGAATGAAACAATAGAACACTTATTCTGGGGATGCAATGCAACTAGGAAACTAATCACTGCTTTATTAACGCCATCAATAGACTTATTTGCACCTTTAAATGAAAATACAATGATCTTTGGATACATTAATCTCAATAATAACGAGATAGCAAAGAATTTGATAATTATCTTTTTGAAAATGTATATATATAAATGTAAAATGCAAGAATGCCCCTTACAGTAATAGGAGCAAAACATATCATATTATATTATTACAATATAAACAAAAAGGCTGCAGTTGTTAATAATAATATAGATAACTTTAGAAGAATATGGGAATCTATAAACGTATTTATGCCAGAGCTGTGTTGAAATGTTGTTGTATTTGATTTTTTTTTTACCAAACTGTACAACTTTGGTCGATATTAAAAGCATTACCTCATGTATGTAAACGCATCTAAGGTAGAAATATTGAGAAGCAAGTTTATCTATATACGCACGGACAACGATAAGACAGGCGGGTTTTTTTGAGTGTGTGGTGGTGGTGGTGTGTGTTATTCGAGTATAAGTTATTGAGCTCCCTTTGTCATATTGATATAAAGATGCTGTAGGATATGGTGGGGGTACAATTATTTTTGTTGTATGTGTTTTTGTTGTGTCTGTCAAATCTTTTTTTTTTTTTGGTTGTGCAAAAAAACCCCTATGTAAATCATATGAATGTACATATATTATTATGAATATTGTATTGTATATATACATTGTAAGGCGAATAGGGGATGCTCCTCGACCCCTACTCGACCTATGACGTGGAAAATAAATGGGGTTACTCCGAAAGGGGGCCTGAAAAAAAAATTAGTTCTCTTAGTTCACATTCTTCATCACTTGCTTCATGAATAAACTTCTCCCTTACTCTCTTACTTATTCCATGGAAAGTTTTCCTTCTTATTAATACTCTCTATGCTGTCGTTGTGTAAACGTCTTCGCAAATTTCCTTCACTGCCATATTTCTTTTCACAATCATGAATAGGTGTACTGTCTAACTCACACTTCTTTGCTTTCTCTTCGAACGTCAGAACGTACATACTATATAGGGGGGGGGGGGTAAAAAGAATAAAACAACTGAATATTTGCCCTGTAACGTTTATTAACGATGATTGCAATCCAATTCCAGGCTATGACATACACAATGATGGAGTACTGTTAGGATACATTGTACACAATGATGGAGTACTGTTAGGATACATTGTACACAATGATGGAGTACTGTTAGGATACATTGTACACAATGATGGAGTACTGTTAGGATACATTGTACACAATGATGGAGTACTGTCAGGATACATTGTACACAATGATGGAGTACTGTCAGGAAATACTTGAATGACTGTACACAGTGATGGAGTACTGTCAGGATACATTGTACACAATGATGGAGTACTGTTAGGATACATTGTACACAATGATGGAGTACTGTCAGGATACATTGTACACAATGATGGAGTACTGTCAGGAAATACTTGAATGACTGTACACAGTGATGGAGTACTGTCAGGATACATTGTACACAATGATGGAGTACTGTTAGGATACATTGTACACAATGATGGAGTACTGTCAGGATACATTGTACACAATGATGGAGTACTGTCAGGAAATACTTGAATGACTGTACACAGTGATGGAGTACTGTCAGGATACATTGTACACAATGATGGAGTACTGTTAGGATACATTGTACACAATGATGGAGTACTGTCAGGATACATTGTACACAATGATGGAGTACTGTCAGGAAATACTTGAATGACTGTACACAGTGATGGAGTACTGTCAGGATACATTGTACACAATGATGGAGTACTGTTAGGATACATTGTACACAATGATGGAGTACTGTCAGGATACATTGTACACAATGATGGAGTACTGTCAGGATACATTGTACACAATGATGGTGTAATGTCAGGATACATTGTACACAATGATGGAGTACTGTCCGGATACACTGTACACAATGATGGAGTACTGTTAGGATACATTGTACACAATGATGGAGTACTGTCAGTATACATTGTACACAATGATGGAGTACTGTCAGTATACATTGTACACAATGATGGAGTACTGTCAGGATACATTGTACACAATGATGGAGTACTGTCCGGATACACTGTACACAATGATGGTGTACTGTCAGGATACATTGTACACAATGATGGTGTACTGTCAGGATACATTGTACACAATGATGGAGTACTGTTAGGATACACTGTACACAATGATGGAGTACTGTCAGGAAATACTTGAATGACTGTACACAGTGATGGAGTACTGTCAGGATACATTGTACACAATGATGGAGTACTGTCAGGAAATACTTGAATGACTGTACACAGTGATGGAGTACTGTCAGGATACATTGTACACAATGATGGAGTACTGTCAGGAAATACTTGAATGACTGTACACAGTGATGGAGTACTGTCAGGATACATTGTACACAATGATGGAGTACTGTCAGGAAATACTTGAATGACTGTACACAGTGATGGAGTACTGTCAGGATACATTGTACACAATGATGGAGTACTGTCAGGAAATACTTGAATGACTGTACACAGTGATGGAGTACTGTCAGGATACATTGTACACAATGATGGAGTACTGTCAGGAAATACTTGAATGACTGTACACAGTGATGGAGTACTGTCAGGATACATTGTACACAATGATGGAGTACTGTCAGGAAATACTTGAATGACTGTACACAGTGATGGAGTACTGTCAGGATACATTGTACACAATGATGGTGTACTGTCAGGATACATTGTACACAATGATGATGGAGTACTGTCAGGATACATTGTACACAATGATGGAGTACTGTCAGGATACATTGTACACAATGATGGTGTACTGTCAGGATACATTGTACACAATGATGATGGAGTACTGTCAGGATACATTGTACACAATGATGGAGTACTGTCAGGATACATTGTACACAATGATGGAGTACTGTTAGGATACATTGTACACAATGATGGAGTACTGTCCGGATACACTGTACACAATGATGGAGTACTGTCAGGATACATTGTACACAATGATGGAGTACTGTCAGTATACATTGTACACAATGATGGAGTCCTGTTAGGATACATTGTACACAATGATGGAGTACTGTTAGGAAATACTTGAATGATTGTACACAATGATGGAGTACTGTCAGTATACATTGTACACAATGATGGAGTACTGTCAGGAAATACTCGTCTTCTGCATCTGGTCCTGAATGCTACCAATGCTGAGATTCATCAGTTTCACAATTTCCTGAAATATACACAAACAGTTGGCAGTCACATACCTGAACAGTTGGCAGTCACATACCTGAATAGTTGGCAGTCACATACCCAAATAGTTGGCAGTCACATACCCAAATAGTTGGCAGTCACATACCCAAATAGTTGGCAGTCACATACCTAAATAGTTGGCAGTCACATACCCGAATAGTTGGCAGTCACATACCTGAATAGTTGGCAGTCACATACCCGGATAGTTGGCAGTCACATACCCGAATAGTTGGCAGTCACATACCTGAATAGTTGGCAGTCACATACCTGAATAGTTGGCAGTCACATACCCGAATAGTTGGCAGTCACATACTTGAATAGTTGGCAGTCACATACCTGAATAGTTGGCAGTCACATACCCGGATAGTTGGCAGTCACATACCCGAATAGTTGGCAGTCACATACCTGAATAGTTGGCAGTCACATACCTGAATAGTTGGCAGTCACATACCCGAATAGTTGGCAGTCACATACTTGAATAGTTGGCAGTCACATACCTGAATAGTTGGCAGTCACATACCCGAATAGTTGGCAGTCACATACCTGAATAGTTGGCAGTCACATACCCGAATAATTGGCAGTCACATACCTGAACAGTTGACAGTCACATACCCAAATAGTTGGCAGTCACATACCCAGAGCATGAACATGACAGTCACATACCCAGAGCATGAACATGACAGTCACATACCCGGAGTATGAACATGACAGTCACATACCCGGAGTATGAACATGACAGTCACATACCCAGAGCATGACAGTCACATACCCGGAGTATGAACATGACAGTCACATACCTGGAGCATGAACATGACAGTCACATACCCGGAGTATGAACATGACAGTCACATACCCGGAGTATGAACATGACAGTCACATACCCGGAGTATGAACATACCTGAATAGTTGGCAGTCACATACCCGAATAGTTGGCAGTCACATACCTGAATAGTTGGCAGTCACATACCCGAATAATTGGCAGTCACATACCTGAACAGTTGACAGTCACATACCCAAATAGTTGGCAGTCACATACCCAGAGCATGAACATGACAGTCACATACCCAGAGCATGAACATGACAGTCACATACCCGGAGTATGAACATGACAGTCACATACCCGGAGTATGAACATGACAGTCACATACCCAGAGCATGACAGTCACATACCCGGAGTATGAACATGACAGTCACATACCTGGAGCATGAACATGACAGTCACATACCCGGAGTATGAACATGACAGTCACATACCCGGAGTATGAACATGACAGTCACATACCCGGAGTATGAACATGACAAGTCACATACCCGGAGTATGAACATGACAGTCACATACCCGGAGCATGAACATGACATTCACATACCCAGAGCATGACAGTCACATACCCGGAGTATGAACATGACAGTCACATACCCGGAGTATGAACATGACAGTTACATACCCGGAGCATGAACATGACAGTCACATACCTGGAGCATGACAGTCACATACCCGGAGCATGACAGTCACATACCCAGAGCATGACAGTCACATACCCGGAGCATGACAGTCACATACCCAGAGCATGACAGTCACATACCCGGAGCATGAACATGACAGTCACACACCTGGAGCATGAACATGACAGTCACATACCCGGAGTATGAACATGACAGTCACATACCCAGAGCATGACAGTCACATACCCGGAGTATGAACATGACAGTCACATACCCGGAGCATGACAGTCACATACCCGGAGCATGACAGTCACATACCCGGAGCATGAGCATGACAGTCACATACCCGGAGCATGAACATGACAGTCACATACCCGGAGCATGAACATGACAGTCACATACCCGGAGTATGAACATGACAATCACATACCCGGAGCATGAACATGACAGTCACATACCCGGAGCATGACAGTCACACACCCGGAGCATGAACATGACAGTCACACACCCGGAGTATGAACATTGCAGAGTTGTTGTAGATATAAACATTACATAACATGTCAGCCACCTCATGTACATCAGGCAGGTAGTGTTGTTGTATGTCAGTCACCTCATGTACATCAGGCAGGTAGTGTTGTTGTATGTCAGTCACCTCATGTACATCAGGCAGGTAGAGTTGTTGTAGATATAAACATTACATAACATGTCAGCCACCTCATGTACATCAGGCAGGTAGTGTTGTTGTATGTCAGTCACCTCATGTACATCAGGCAGGTAGTGTTGTTGTAGATATAGACATTACATAACACGTCAGCCACCTCATGTACATCAGGCAGGTAGAGTTGTTGTATGTCAGTCACCTCATGTACATCAGGCAGGTAGTGTTGTTGTATGTCAGCCACCTCATGTACATCAGGCAGGTAGTGTTGTTGTATGTCAGCCACCTCATGTACATCAGGCAGGTAGAGTTGTTGTATGTCAGCCACCTCATGTACATCAGGCAGGTAGAGTTGTTGTAGATATAAACATTACATAACACGTCAGCCACCTCATGTACAACTGTGTTAAGGATCAACCTTATTGAGTATGTATTCTTCTGACTGGAGATTCTCTATCACATTGAAATGGTCTGCGTCCGGCACTATCATCAGAGTAGACTGTACACCTCTAGCCACCAGAGCCTACAAAACAACAGAGTAGACTGTACACCTTGAGCCACCAGAATCTACAAAACAACAGAGTAGACTGTACACCTCTAGCCACCAGAGCCTACAAAACAACAGAGTAGACTGTACACCTCTAGCCACCAGAATCTACAAAACAACAGAGTAGACTGTACACCTCTAGCCACCAGAATCTACAAAACAACAGAGTAGACTGTACACCTCTAGCCACCAGAATCTACAAAACAACAGAGTAGACTGTACACCTCCAGCCACCAGAATCTACAAAACAACAGTGTAGACTGTACACCTCTAGCCACCTGAATCTACAAAACAACAGAGTAGACTGTACACCTCCAGCCACCAGAATCTACAAAACAACAGAGTAGACTGTACACCTCTAGCCACCAGAGCCTACAAAACAACAGAGTAGACTGTACACCTCTAGCCACCAGAGCCTATAAAACAACAGAGTAGACTGTACACCTCTAGCCACCAGAATCTACAAAACAACAGAGTAGACTGTACACCTCTAGCCACCAGAATCTACAAAACAACAGAGTAGAGTGTACACCTCTAGCCACCAGAGCCTACACAACAATAGAGTAGACTGTACACCTCTAGCCACCAGAGCCTACAAAACAACAGAGTAGACTGTACACATCTAGCCACCAGCATCTACAAAACAACAGAGTAGAGTGTACACCTCTAGCCACCAGAATCTACAAAACAACAGAGTAGACTGTACACCTCTAGCCACCAGAATCTACAAAACAACAGAGTAGACTGTACACCTCTAGCCACCAGAATCTACAAAACAACAGAGTAGACTGTACACCTTTAGCCACTAGAATCTAGAAAACAACAGAGTAGACTGTACACATCTAGCCACCAGAGCCTACAAAACAACAGAGTAGACTGTACACATCTAGCCACCAGAGCCTACAAAACAACAGAGTAGACTGTACACATCTAGCCACCAGAGCCTACAAAACAACAGAGTAGACTGTACACATCTAGCCACCAGAGCCTACAAAACAACAGAGTAGACTGTACACCTCTAAAGATCATACAACTAATGTTTCATGAACATTGGCTGATCAATTTGTGAGAAGAAGACGTTTGAGGACGGAATCATCTAATGAAAATTGCACCAAAGCGATTGCCTCGTCGATACCTTCGATTTGATATGTGACATTGGTCACATGACCATATTGCCTCGTCGATACCTTCGATTTGATATGTGACATGGGTCACATGACCATATTGCCTCGTCGATACCTTCGATTTGATATGTGACATGGGTCACATGACCATATTGCCTCGTTGATACCTTCGATTTGATATGTGACATGGGTCACATGACCATATTGCCTCGTCGATACCTTCGATTTGATATGTGACATGGGTCACATGACCATATTGCCTCGTCGATACCTTCGATTTGATATGTGACATGGGCCACATGACCATATTGCCTCGTCGATACATTCGATTTGATATGTAACAAAAACCTTGACAACTACTTGAGCTCCCGGGCACACCCATTTTTATCCCGGAGTTGTACATCAATCATTCATTGTACATCAATTATTCCTTGTACATCAATCATTCCTTGTACATCAATCATTCCTACCAAGATTTGTCAAAATCCGGCTGGCGGCTCGTAAGAAGATATTTTAAGAAGTTGTGCTATTTTTAAACAGAGGCCATCTTCGATTACGTAATGATGTGATTTTAACTATTTTGTAATCCCCAACCAAAGAATCATGACCATATATGGTGGATATAGACCTAATGGTTACTGAGGAGAAGAAGTTTGAAAATGATCACGGGCACTGATGGATCTTTGCTCAGGTGAGCTAAAAAGAGCATATGAATGCCTAAAATTCAATTGTCCAAATTTACAAGAATCACAAATAATTTTCCATGGACCGATCAATTATCACAGTTCATAAATTGAATATGATCACCACTGTGGACTCATGCTTCTGAATAATCCCAACTTACAGATGCTCTATGAAAACACAATGCACAGGTTAACGATACAGACCCGTACTAGTAGCCAAAATCTGATGCACAGGTTAACGATACAGACCCGTACTAGTAGCCAAAATCTGATGCACAGGCCAACGATACAGACCCGTACTAGTAGCCAAAATCTGATGCACAGGTTAACAATACGGACCTGTACTAGTAGCCAAAATCTGATGCACAGGCTAACGATACAGACCCGTACTAGTAGCCAAAATCTGATGCACAGGTTAACGATACAGACCCATACTAGTAGCCAAAATCTGATGCACAGGCTAACGATACAGACCCGTACTAGTAGCCAAAATTTGATGCACAGTTTAATGATATGGACCCGTACTAGTAGCCAAAATCTGATGCACAGGCTAACGATACGGACCGGTACTAGTAGCCAAAATCTGATGCACAGGCTAACGATACAGACCCGTACTAGTAGCCAAAATCTGATGCACAGGCTAACGATACGGACCGGTACTAGTAGCCAAAATCTGATGCACAGGCTAACGATACAGACCCGTACTAGTAGCCAAAATCTGATGCACAGGTTAACGATACAGACCCGTACTAGTAGCCAAAATCTGATGCACAGGCTAACGATACAGACCCGTACTAGTAGCCAAAATCTGATGCACAGGTTAACAATACAGACCCGTACTAGTAGCCAAAATCTGAGGCACAGGCTAGTGGTATGGACCCGTACTAGTAACCAAAATCTGATGCACAGGCTAACGATACAGACCCGTACTAGTAGCCAAAATATGATGCACAGGCTAACGATACAGACCCGTACTAGTAGCCAAAATCTGATGCACATGTTAACAATACAGACCCATACTAGTAGCCAAAATCTGAGGCACAGGCTAGTGGTATGGACCCGTACTAGTAACCAAAATCTGATGCACAGGCTAACGATACAGACCCGTACTAGTAGCCAAAATATGATGCACAGGCTAACGATACAGACCCGTACTAGTAGCCAAAATCTGATGCACATGTTAACAATACAGACCCATACTAGTAGCCAAAATCTGAGGCACAGGCTAGTGGTATGGACCCGTACTAGTAACCAAAATCTGATGCACAGGCTAACGATACAGACCCGTACTAGTAGCCAAAATATGATGCACAGGCTAACGATACAGACCCGTACTAGTAGCCAAAATCTGATGCACATGTTAACAATACAGACCCATACTAGTAGCCAAAATCTGAGGCACAGGCTAGTGGTATGGACCCGTACTAGTAACCAAAATCTGATGCACAGGCTAACGATACAGACCCGTACTAGTAGCCAAAATATGATGCACAGGCTAGTGGTATGGACCCGGACTGTTAGCCAAAATCAAATTGAAAGATTAGTGGTATGGACACATACTGGTAGCTAAAACCCAGTGCACAGGCTAGTGGTACGGTCATATACTGGTAGCTAATACCCAGTGCACAGGCTAGCGGTACGGACACGTACTGGTAGCTAAAACCCAATGCACAGGCTAGCGGTACGGTCATGTACTGGTTGCTAAAACCCAATGCACAAGCTAGCAGTATGGTCACGTACTGGTAGCTAAAACCCAATGCACAGGCTAGCGGTACGGACACGTACTGGTAGCTAAAACCCAGTGCACAGGCTAGCGGCATGGACACGTACCGGTAGCTAAAACCCAATGCACAGGCTAGTGGTACGGACACATACTGGTAGCTAAAACCCAATGCACAGGCTAGCAGCATAGACCCTTTCTAGTAGCCGAAATGAAATGCACTGGCTAGCGGTACGGACACATACTCATAGCCCAAAAACCCATGGACTGTGTATTTTGTTTACTACTTTCTTACAATGTTGAACTCTGTACTTTGCCTCTGGAACTCTGGCGGGTCATGATCACCAAAAGCAACAACCAACTTCCTCTTGCAGCTGCACTCAGCCAGTATGTCGAGATGTGTAACAGGACTGTTCTTTACTGCATCCTCCCTGCAACATATATACCAACATATACACCAACACACCAAACTACACCAACATATACACCAACATATACACCAACATATACACCAACATACCAACATACACCAACATATACACCAACACACCAACATACACCAACATATACACCAACATACCAACATACACCAACACACCAACATACACCAACACAACAACATACACCAACATATACACCAACACACCAAACTACACCAACACACCAACATACACCAACATACACCAACATACCAACATACACCAACACACCAACATACACCAACATATACCAACATATACACCAACATATACATCAATATATACATCAATATATACAACTATACATATACAATGGTGGCCAATTATAAAGTTTTATAAACATTGCAGTGCCTTGCTTTCGATTCAAGTACGTCATTAATTAAGTCACATGCTAATAGGCCTATTAATAGGATTAATGCTAGTCAATAATTACACGGACAATCCGTCCAGTTTCCCCAGGCGTTGATATGATCAGAAACTCAATACAGCCCAATTAATAGTCTTGGTGTTAAAATATATTTATTTGACTGACCAGGCAAAATATATCGATGCCTGTTCCCTACAGGTAGATATGGTATTCTTACTCCAATAAACGATGAAAAAAATAACATATATACATGAATGGATATAAATTAACATATATACATGAATGGATATAAATTAACATATATACATGAATGGATATAAATTAACATATATACATGAATGGATATAAATTAACATATATACATGAATGGATATAAATTAACATATATACATGAATGGATATAAATTAACATATATACATGAATGGATATAACATATATACATGAATGGATATAAATTAACATATATACATGAATGGATATAAATTAACATATATACATGAATGGATATAAATTAACATATATACATGAATGGATATAAATTAACATATATACATGAATGGATATAAATTAACATATATACATGAATGGATATAAATTAAGCAGTATATATTTGATCTTACACATTACCATGGTAACAACAATAATGAATTAGAAACAAAATGTTTCTGTTTGCCAGTATACTTTTGAGCCTTATTACACTACAATGAAATCAGTACGTTGTAATAAATACGGTAGTCACTGATACCCAAACAACTCCACACAAATATGCTGTAGTAAATACGGTAATCCCAGATACCCAAACAACTCCATGCACATATACTGTAGTAAATACGGTAGTCACTGATACCCAAACAACTCCATGCACATATGCTGTAGTAAATACGGTAGTCACTGATACCCAAACAACTCCATGCAAATATACTGTAGTAAATACGGTAATCCCTGATACCCAAACAACTCCATGCACATATGCTGTAGTAAATACGGTAGTCACTGATACCCAAACAACTACATGCACATATGCTGTAGTAAATACGGTAGTCACTGATACCCAAACAACTCCATGCACATATACTGTAGTAAATACGGTAATCCCTGATACCCAAACAACTCCATGCACATATGCTGTAGTAAATACGGTAGTCACTGATACCCAAACAACTCCATGCAAATATACTGTAGTAAATACGGTAGTCCCAGATACCCAAACAACTCCATGCACATATACTGTAGTAAATACGGTAGTCCCTGATACCCAAACAACTCCATGCACATATACTGTAGTAAATACGGTAGTCCCCGATACCCAAACAACTCCATGCACATATACTGTAGTAAATACGGTAGTCCCCGATACCCAAACAACTCCATGCACATATACTGTAGTAAATACGGTAGTCCCAGATACCCAAACAACTCCATGCACATATACTGTAGTAAATACGGTAGTCCCCGATACCCAAACAACTCCACGCAAATATACTGTAGTAAATACGGTAGTCACAGATACCCAAACAACTCCATGCACATATACTGCAGTAAATACAGTAGTCACTGATACCCAAACAACTCCACACAAATATGCTGTAGTAAATACGGTAGTCCCAGATACCCAAACAACTCCACACAAATATGCTGTAGTAAATACGGTAGTCCCTGATATTCAAACAACTCCACGCAAATATGCTGTAGTAAATACAGTAGTCACTGATACCCAAACAACTCCACACAAATATGCTGTAGTAAATACGGTAGTCACTGATACCCAAACAACTCCACACAAATATACTGTAGTAAATACGGTAGTCCCAGATACCCAAACAACTCCACGCAAATATGCTGTAGTAAAAACGGTAGTCACTGATACCCAAACAACTCCACACAAATATACTGTAGTAAATACGGTAGTCCCAGATACCCAAACAACTCCATGCAAATATACTGTAGTAAATACGGTAATCCCTGATACCCAAACAACTCCATGCACATATGCTGTAGTAAATACGGTAGTCACTGATACCCAAACAACTCCATGCACATATGCTGTAGTAAATACGGTAGTCACTGATACCCAAACAACTCCATGCACATATACTGTAGTAAATACGGTAATCCCTGATACCCAAACAACTCCATGCACATATACTGTAGTAAATACGGTAGTCCCAGATACCCAAACAACTCCACACAAATATGCTGTAGTAAATACGGTAGTCCCAGATACCCAAACAACTCCACGCAAATATGCTGTAGTAAATACGGTAGTCACTGATACCCAAACAACTCCACACAAATATACTGTAGTAAATACGGTAGTCCCAGATACCCAAACAACTCCACGCAAATATGCTGTAGTAAAAACGGTAGTCACTGATACCCAAACAACTCCACACAAATATACTGTAGTAAATACGGTAGTCCCAGATACCCAAACAACTCCATGCAAATATACTGTAGTAAATACGGTAGTCCCAGATACCCAAACAACTCCACGCAAATATGCTGTAGTAAATACGGTAGTCACTGATACCCAAACAACTCCATGCAAATATACTGTAGTAAATACGGTAGTCGCTGATACCCAAGCAACTCCACACAAATATGCTGTAGTAAATACAGTAGTCACTGATACCCAAACAACTCCACACAAATATACTGTAGTAAATACGGTAATCCCAGATACCCAAACAACTCCACACAAATATACTGTAGTAAATACGGTAGTCCCTGATATTCAAACAACTCCACGCAAATATGCTGTAGTAAATACAGTAGTCACTGATACCCAAACAACTCCACACAAATATGCTGTAGTAAATACGGTAGTCACTGATACCCAAACAACTCCACACAAATATGCTGTAGTAAATACAGTAGTCACTGATACCCAAACAACTCCACACAAATATGCTGTAGTAAATACAGTAGTCACTGATACCCAAACAACTCCACACAAATATGCTGTAGTAAATACGGTAGTCACTGATACCCAAACAACTCCATGCACATATACTGTAGTAAATACGGTAGTCACTGATACCCAAACAACTCCATGCAAATATACTGTAGTAAATACGGTAGTCCCAGATACCCAAACAACTCCATGCACATATACTGTAGTAAATACGGTAGTCCCTGATACCCAAACAACTCCATGCACATATACTGTAGTAAATACGGTAATCACTGATACCCAAACAACTCCATGCACATATGCTGTAGTAAATACGGTAGTCACTGATACCCAAACAACTCCACGCAAATATACTGTAGTAAATACGGTAGTCACTGATACCCAAACAACTCCATGCACATATACTGTAGTAAATACGGTAGTCCCCGATACCCAAACAACTCCATGCAAATATGCTGTAGTAAATACGGTAGTCACTGATACCCAAACAACTCCACACAAATATGCTGTAGTAAATACAGTAGTCACTGATACCCAAACAACTCCATGCAAATATGCTGTAGTAAATACAGTAGTCACTGATACCCAAACAACTCCATGCAAATATGCTGTAGTAAATACAGTAGTCACTGATACCCAAACAACTCCACACAAATATGCTGTAGTAAATACAGTAGTCACTGATACCCAAACAACTCCACACAAATATGCTGTAGTAAATACGGTAGTCCCTGATACCCAAACAACTCCACGCAAATATGCTGTAGTAAATACAGTAGTCACTGATACCCAAACAACTCCACACAAATATGCTGTAGTAAATACGGTAGTCACTGATACCCAAACAACTCCACACAAATATGCTGTAGTAAATACAGTAGTCACTGATACCCAAACAACTCCACGCAAATATGCTGTAGTAAATACGGTAGTCACTGATACCCAAACAACTCCACACAAATATGCTGTAGTAAATACAGTAGTCACTGATACCCAAACAACTCCATGCACATATACTGTAGTAAATACGGTAGTCACTGATACCCAAACAACTCCATGCAAATATACTGTCGTAAATACGGTAGTCCCAGATACCCAAACAACTCCATGCACATATACTGTAGTAAATACGGTAGTCCCCGATACCCAAACAACTCCACACAAATATGCTGTAGTAAATACAGTAGTCACTGATACCCAAACAACTCCACGCAAATATACTGTAGTAAATAGGGTAGTCCCCGATACCCAAACAACTCCACACAAATATACTGTAGTAAATACGGTAATCCCAGATACCCAAACAACTCCACACAAATATACTGTAGTAAATACGGTAGTCCCTGATACCCAAACAACTCCACGCAAATATGCTGTAGTAAATACAGTAGTCACTGATACCCAAACAACTCCACACAAATATGCTGTAGTAAATACGGTAGTCACTGATACCCAAACAACTCCACGCAAATATACTGTAGTAAATACGGTAGTCCCTGATACCCAAACAACTCCACACAAATATACTGTAGTAAATACGGTAGTCCCTGATATTCAAACAACTCCACGCAAATATGCTGTAGTAAATACGGTAGTCACTGATACCCAAACAACTCCACACAAATATGCTGTAGTAAATACGGTAGTCACTGATACCCAAACAACTCCACGCAAATATGCTGTAGTAAATACGGTAGTCACTGATACCCAAACAACTCCATGCAAATATACTGTAGTAAATACGGTAGTCCCAGATACCCAAACAACTCCATGCACATATACTGTAGTAAATACGGTAGTCCCTGATACCCAAACAACTCCA
Organism: Archivesica marissinica; assembly: GCA_014843695.1. Classification (NCBI taxonomy): domain Eukaryota; kingdom Metazoa; phylum Mollusca; class Bivalvia; order Venerida; family Vesicomyidae; genus Archivesica; species Archivesica marissinica. The sequence continues at coordinate 98,631,147 of CM026387.1, read as the reverse complement.
TGCACATATACTGTAGTAAATACGGTAATCACTGATACCCAAACAACTCCATGCACATATGCTGTAGTAAATACGGTAGTCACTGATACCCAAACAACTCCACGCAAATATACTGTAGTAAATACGGTAGTCACTGATACCCAAACAACTCCATGCACATATACTGTAGTAAATACGGTAGTCCCCGATACCCAAACAACTCCATGCAAATATGCTGTACTAAATACGGTAGTCACTGATACCCAAACAACTCCACACAAATATGCTGTAGTAAATACAGTAGTCACTGATACCCAAACAACTCCATGCAAATATGCTGTAGTAAATACAGTAGTCACTGATACCCAAACAACTCCACGCAAATATGCTGTAGTAAATACAGTAGTCACTGATACCCAAACAACTCCATGCACATATACTGTAGTAAATACGGTAGTCACTGATACCCAAACAACTCCATGCAAATATACTGTAGTAAATACGGTAGTCCCAGATACCCAAACAACTCCATGCACATATACTGTAGTAAATACGGTAGTCCCTGATACCCAAACAACTCCATGCACATATACTGTAGTAAATACGGTAATCACTGATACCCAAACAACTCCATGCAAATATACTGTAGTAAATACGGTAGTCCCTGATACCCAAACAACTCCATGCAAATATGCTGTAGTAAATACGGTAGTCACTGATACCCAAACAACTCCATGCAAATATACTGTAGTAAATACGGTAGTCCCAGATACCCAAACAACTCCATGCACATATACTGTAGTAAATACGGTAGTCCCTGATACCCAAACAACTCCATGCACATATACTGTAGTAAATACAGTAATCACTGATACCCAAACAACTCCATGCACATATGCTGTAGTAAATACGGTAGTCACTGATACCCAAACAACTCCACGCAAATATACTGTAGTAAATACGGTAGTCACTGATACCCAAACAACTCCATGCACATATACTGTAGTAAATACGGTAGTCCCCGATACCCAAACAACTCCATGCAAATATGCTGTACTAAATACGGTAGTCACTGATACCCAAACAACTCCACACAAATATGCTGTAGTAAATACAGTAGTCACTGATACCCAAACAACTCCACGCAAATATGCTGTAGTAAATACAGTAGTCACTGATACCCAAACAACTCCACACAAATATGCTGTAGTAAATACAGTAGTCACTGATACCCAAACAACTCCACACAAATATGCTGTAGTAAATACAGTAGTCACTGATACCCAAACAACTCCACACAAATATGCTGTAGTAAATACGGTAGTCACTGATACCCAAACAACTCCACACAAATATGCTGTAGTAAATACGGTAGTCCCTGATACCCAAACAACTCCACGCAAATATGCTGTAGTAAATACAGTAGTCACTGATACCCAAACAACTCCACACAAATATGCTGTAGTAAATACGGTATCCCAACCCAAACAACTCCACAATATCTGTAGTAAATACGGTAGTCACTGATACCCAAACAACTCCACGCAAATATGCTGTAGTAAATACGGTAGTCACTGATACCCAAACAACTCCACACAAATATGCTGTAGTAAATACGGTAGTCACTGATACCCAAACAACTCCACACAAATATCTGTAGTAAATACGGTAGTCACTGATACCCAAACAACTCCACACAAATATGCTGTAGTAAATACAGTAGTCACTGATACCCAAACAACTCCACACAAATATGCTGTAGTAAATACGGTAGTCACTGATACCCAAACAACTCCATGCACATATACTGTAGTAAATACGGTAGTCACTGATACCCAAACAACTCCATGCAAATATACTGTAGTAAATATGGTAGTCCCAGATACCCAAACAACTCCATGCACATATACTGTAGTAAATACGGTAGTCCCTGATACCCAAACAACTCCATGCACATATACTGTAGTAAATACGGTAATCACTGATACCCAAACAACTCCATGCACATATGCTGTAGTAAATACGGTAGTCACTGATACCCAAACAACTCCATGCACATATACTGTAGTAAATACGGTAGTCCCCGATACCCAAACAACTCCATGCAAATATGCTGTACTAAATACGGTAGTCACTGATACCCAAACAACTCCACACAAATATGCTGTACTAAATACAGTAGTCACTGATACCCAAACAACTCCATGCAAATATGCTGTAGTAAATACAGTAGTCACTGATACCCAAACAACTCCACGCAAATATGCTGTAGTAAATACAGTAGTCACTGATACCCAAACAACTCCACACAAATATGCTGTAGTAAATACAGTAGTCACTGATACCCAAACAACTCCACACAAATATGCTGTAGTAAATACGGTAGTCACTGATACCCAAACAACTCCACGCAAATATGCTGTAGTAAATACAGTAGTCACTGATACCCAAACAACTCCACGCAAATATGCTGTAGTAAATACGGTAGTCACTGATACCCAAACAACTCCATGCAAATATACTGTAGTAAATACGGTAGTCCCAGATACCCAAACAACTCCATGCACATATACTGTAGTAAATACGGTAGTCCCTGATACCCAAACAACTCCATGCACATATACTGTAGTAAATACGGTAATCACTGATACCCAAACAACTCCATGCACATATGCTGTAGTAAATACGGTAGTCACTGATACCCAAACAACTCCACGCAAATATACTGTAGTAAATACGGTAGTCACTGATACCCAAACAACTCCATGCACATATACTGTAGTAAATACGGTAGTCCCCGATACCCAAACAACTCCATGCAAATATGCTGTAGTAAATACAGTAGTCACTGATACCCAAACAACTCCATGCACATATACTGTAGTAAATACGGTAGTCCCTGATACCCAAACAACTCCATGCACATATACTGTAGTAAATACGGTAGTCCCCGATACCCAAACAACTCCATGCAAATATGCTGTACTAAATACGGTAGTCACTGATACCCAAACAACTCCATGCAAATATGCTGTAGTAAATACAGTAGTCACTGATACCCAAACAACTCCACGCAAATATGCTGTAGTAAATACAGTAGTCACTGATACCCAAACAACTCCACACAAATATGCTGTAGTAAATACAGTAGTCACTGATACCCAAGCAACTCCACGCAAATATGCTGTAGTAAATACAGTAGTCACTGATACCCAAACAACTCCACGCAAATATACTGTAGTAAATATGGTAGTCACTGATACCCAAACAACTCCACGCAAATATGCTGTAGTAAATACGGTAGTCCCTGATACCCAAACAACTCCATGCACATATACTGTAGTAAATACGGTAGTCACTGATACCCAAACAACTCCATGCACATATACTGTAGCAAATACAGTAGTCACTGATACCCAAACAACTCCATGCAAATATGCTGTACTAAATACAGTAGTCACTGATACCCAAACAACTCCATGCACATATACTGTAGTAAATACGGTAGTCACTGATACCCAAACAACTCCATGCAAATATGCTGTACTAAATACGGTAGTCACTGATACCCAAACAACTCCATGCACATATACTGTAGTAAATACGGTAGTCCCCGATACCCAAACAACTCCATGCACATATACTGTAGTAAATACGGTAGTCCCCGATACCCAAACAACTCCACACAAATATACTGTAGTAAATACGGTAATCACTGATACCCAAACAACTCCACACAAATATACTGTAGTAAATACGGTAGTCCCTGATACCCAAACAACTCCATGCAAATATACTGTAGTAAATACGGTAGTCACTGATACACAAACAACTCCACACAAATATGCTGTAGTAAATACGGTAGTCCCTGATACCCAATCAACTCCATGCACATATACTGTAGTAAATACGGTAATCACTGATACCCAAACAACTCCACACAAATATACTGTAGTAAATACGGTAATCACTGATACCCAAACAACTCCATGCAAATATACTGTAGTAAATACGGTAATCCCAGATACCCAAACAACTCCACACAAATATGCTGTAGTAAATACGGTAGTCCCCGATACCCAAACAACTCCACACAAATATGCTGTAGTAAATACGGTAGTCCCTGATACCCAAACAACTCCACACAAATATGCTGTAGTAAATACAGTAGTCACTGATACCCAAACAACTCCACGCAAATATGCTGTAGTAAATACGGTAGTCCCCGATACCCAAACAACTCCACACAATATGCTGTAGTAAATACGGTAGTCACAGATACCCAAACAACTCCACACATATACTGTAGCAAATACAGTAGTCACTGATACCCAAACAACTCCATGCAAATATGCTGTACTAAATACAGTAGTCACTGATACCCAAACAACTCCATGCACATATACTGTAGTAAATACGGTAGTCACTGATACCCAAACAACTCCATGCAAATATGCTGTACTAAATACGGTAGTCACTGATACCCAAACAACTCCATGCACATATACTGTAGTAAATACGGTAGTCCCCGATACCCAAACAACTCCACACAAATATACTGTAGTAAATACGGTAATCACTGATACCCAAACAACTCCACACAAATATACTGTAGTAAATACGGTAGTCCCTGATACCCAAACAACTCCATGCAAATATACTGTAGTAAATACGGTAGTCACTGATACACAAACAACTCCACACAAATATGCTGTAGTAAATACGGTAGTCCCTGATACCCAATCAACTCCATGCACATATACTGTAGTAAATACGGTAATCACTGATACCCAAACAACTCCACACAAATATACTGTAGTAAATACGGTAATCACTGATACCCAAACAACTCCATGCAAATATACTGTAGTAAATACGGTAATCCCAGATACCCAAACAACTCCACACAAATATGCTGTAGTAAATACGGTAGTCCCGATACCCAAACAACTCCACACAAATATGCTGTAGTAAATACGGTAGTCCCTGATACCCAAACAACTCCACACAAATATGCTGTAGTAAATACAGTAGTCACTGATACCCAAACAACTCCACGCAAATATGCTGTAGTAAATACGGTAGTCCCCGATACCCAAACAACTCCACACAAATATGCTGTAGTAAATACGGTAGTCACAGATACCCAAACAACTCCACACAAATATGCTGTAGTAAATACAGTAGTCCCCGATACCCAAACAACTCCACACAAATATGCTGTAGTAAATACAGTAGTCACTGATACCCAAACAACTCCACGCAAATATGCTGTAGTAAATACGGTAGTCCCCGATACCCAAACAACTCCACACAAATATGCTGTAGTAAATACAGTAGTCACTGATACCCAAACAACTCCACGCAAATATGCTGTAGTAAATACGGTAGTCCCAGATACCCAAACAACTCCATGCACATATACTGTAGTAAATACAGTAGTCACTGATACCCAAACAACTCCATGCACATATACTGTAGTAAATACGGTAGTCCCTGATACCCAAACAACTCCACACAAATATACTGTAGTAAATACGGTAGTCACTGATACCCAAACAACTCCACGCACATATACTGTAGTAAATACGGTAGTCCCCGATACCCAAACAACTCCATGCACATATACTGTAGTAAATACGGTAGTCCCCGATACCCAAACAACTCCACGCACATATACTGTAGTAAATACGGTAGTCCCCGATACCCAAACAACTCCATGCACATATACTGTAGTAAATACGGTAGTCACTGATACCCAAACAACTCCATGCACATATACTGTAGTAAATACGGTAGTCACTGATACCCAAACAACTCCATGCACATATACTGTAGTAAATACGGTAGTCACTGATACCCAAACAACTCCATGCACATATACTGTAGTAAATACAGTAGTCACTGATACCCAAACAACTCCATGCACATATACTGTAGTAAATACGGTAGTCACTGATACCCAAACAACTCCACAATAATATACTGTAGTAAATACGGTAGTCCCTGATACCCAAGCAACTCCATGCAAATATACTGTAGTAAATACGGTAGTCCCCGATACCCAAACAACTCCACGCACATATACTGTAGTAAATACAGTAGTCACTGATACCCAAACAACTCCATGCACATATGCTGTAGTAAATACAGTAGTCACTGATACCCAAACAACTCCACGCAAATATGCTGTAGTAAATACGGTAGTCCCTGATACCCAAACAACTCCACAATAATATACTGTAGTAAATACGGTAGTCCCTGAAACCCAGGGAGATAGCTGTTGTAGGGAGATAGCTGTTGTAGGTAGATAGCTGTAATAAGGAGAGAGCTGTTGCGGGGAGATATCTGTTGTAGGGAGATAGCTGTAGTAGGGAGATAGCTGTAGTAGGGAGATAGCTGTAGTAGGGAGATAGCTGTAGTAGGGAGATAGCTGTAGTAGGGAGATAGCTGTGCTAGGGAGATAGCTGTAGTAGGGAGATAGCTGTGCTAGGGAGATAGTTGTACTAGGGAGATACAACTAGGAGATATCTATTGTGGGGAGATATCTGTTGTAGGGAGATAGCTGTAGTAGGGAGATAGCTGTTGCGGAAGATAGCTGTTGTAGGGAGATAGCTGTAGTAGGGAGATATCTATTGTGGGGAGATAGCTGTTGTAGGGAGATAGCTGTAGTAGGGAGATAGCTGTAGTAGGGAGATATCTGTTATTGGAGATAGCTGTAGTAGGGAGATATATTGTGGGGCGATAGATGTTGTAGGGAGATAGCTGTAATAGGGAGATAGCTGTTGTAGGGAGATATATATTGTGGGGAGATAGCTGTTGTAGGGAGATAGCTGTTGTAGGGAGATAGCTGTAATAGGGAGATATCTAGTGTGGGGAGATAGCTGTTGTAGGAGATAGCTGTAGTAGGGAGATAGCTGTAGTAGGGATATAGCTGTAGTAGGGAGATATATGTAGTATGGAGATATATGGTATGGGAGATAGCTGTAGTAGGGAGATAGCTGTAGTAGGGAGATAGCTGTTGTAGGGAGATATATATTGTGGGGAGATAGCTGTTGTAGGGAGATAGATGTAGTAGGGAGATATCTGTTGTGGGAGATATCTGTAGTAGGGAGATAGCTGTGGTAGGTGTTGTGGGGAGATAGCTGTTGTGGAGATATATATAGTAGGGAGATGCCTCTAACATTATCTCGCCTGCCTTGTATGATAAAGTAGGGCGGTACCTCTAACATTGCCTCGCCTGAAATCTACATACCCTTCCATCTACATACCCTTCAATCTCCCTACTACAAGTATCTCCCTACTACAGCTATCTCCCTAGTACAGCTATCTCTGTTGTAGGGAGATAGCTGTTGTAGGAGGTGGCTATTGTAGGGAGATAGCTGTTGTAGGAGGTGGCTATTGTAGGGAGATAGCTGTTGTAGGAGGTGGCTATTGTAGGGAGTTAGCTGTTGTGGGGAGATAGCTGTAGTAGGGAGATAGCTGTAGTAGGGATGTGGCTATTGTAGGGAGGTGGCTATTGTAGGGAGATAGCTGTAGTAGGGAGGTGGCTATTGTAGGGAGGTGGCTATTGTAGGGAGATAGCTGTAGTAGGGAGGTGGCTATTGTAGGAGATAGCTGTTGTAGGGAGGTGGCTATTGTAGGGAGATAGCTGTTGTGGGGAGATAGCTGTACTAGGGAGATATATGTAGTAGGGAGATTGAAGGATAACACCCTACTTTATCATGCAAGGCAGGAGAGGCAATGTTAGAGGTAACACCCTACTTTATCATGCAAGGCAGGAGAGGCAATGTTAGAGGTAACGCCCTACTTTATCATGCAAGGCAGGAGAGGCAATGTTAGAGGCACCGCCCTACTTTATCATACAATCTGAAGCTACAATAGACCTTGCTTGACTTACTCTGTCATTTTCAACGGGTCATTTACGTAAGTATTAACCAATGGTTTCAGGTCATACAATCCACTGACCAACACGGCTCCTGAAACACAAACATCTACGTAGTACTCCCTAAATACTGAGTAAGGAAGGTCTTTCTTTAGTGGCCTGTTATAAATAGGTCAATATTACCAACAAACAATAAAACTGCATATATGTCAACATTATTTTAGTAAATCATTTATTAACTGAAAATGCCCCAGTGAAAAAATCATATTGGACGGTATCCCTAATTCTCGTGGTATTAAAACTTTAATTAGTACAAGCTGATACATCAAAACTTAACTTTCCAAATTTTAATTTTTTTTTGCATGTATGGGCAGCTTTGTTTTTGTTTATTTGCCATGTGATGAGTGATGTTTGGCAGCCATGTTTGCTTGCATCATTCAAGGGAGGTTACTCTAGCTATTGCTATAATGGCCTGACTGGCATTACGCTAAGTAAGCATATAACAGACAGCACATGTGATTCAACCTCCGGAACCAGAAACTCATCACAAACACATGTTTCCATGCAGCACTGGTAATTCAACCTCAGGAACCATAAACTCATCACAAACACATGTTTCCATGCAGACAGCACTGGTAATTCAACCTCCGGAACCATAAACTCATCACAAACACATGTTTCCATGTAGACAGCACTGGTAATTCAACCTGCAGAACCAGAAACTCATCACAAACACATGTTTCCATGCAGACCTGGTAATTCAACCTCCGGAACCATAAACTCATCACAAACACATGTTTCCATGCAGACAGCACTGGTAATTCAACCTGCGGAACCATAAACTCATCACAAACACATGTTTCCATGCAGACAGCACTGGTAATTCAACCTGCGGAACCAGAAACTCATCACAAACACATGTTTCCATGCAGACAGCACTGGTAATTCAACCTGCGGAACCATAAACTTATCACAAACACATGTTTCCATGCAGACAGCACTGGTAATTCAACCTCCGGAACCATAAACTCATCACAAACACATGTTTCCATGCAGACAGCACTGGTAATTCAACCTGCGGAACCATAAACTCATCACAAACACATGTTTGTGTGTTTGTACACATGTACAAAAGAGCCCCATCCTAGATACATTTGTGGGGTCATTTAATATCTTCTTAACTGCATATATAATGTGCCTAGTTACCCAAATATTGACTACCTCATTCTGAAATAGTATTCAATATGAGCTCATTTACAAAGTCCAATTATATGGGTGTTTATGGGTGTTTATGGGTGTTCAGGGACCATTTTCCATCAAATAACAGAATATGTTTATATTTTATATAGGAAATAAATTGCATCAGCAGAATTACTCTTGTTACATTTAGTGTTATATCTAGCTATAGGAGTGACCTATGTGATGTTACATTTAGTGTTATATCTAGCTATAGGAGTGAACTATGTGATGTTACATTTAGTGTTATATCTAGCTACAGGAGTGAACTATGTGATGTTAATGTTATATCTAGCTATAGGAGTGAACTATGTGATGTTACATTTAGTGTTATATCTAGCTATAGGAGTGACCTATGTGATGTTACATTTAGTGTTATATCTAGCTATAGGAGTGAACTATGTGATGTTAGTGTTATATCTAGCTATAGGAGTGAACTATGTGATGTTACATTTAGTGTTATATCTAGCTATAGGAGTGAACTATGTGATGTTAGTGTTATATCTAGCTATAGGAGTGAACTATGTGATGTTAATGTTATATCTAGCTATAGGAGTGAACTATGTGATGTTAGTGTTATATCTAGCTATAGGAGTGAACTATGTGATGTTACATTTAGTGTTATATCTAGCTATAGGAGTGAACTATGTGATGTTAGTGTTATATCTAGATATAGGAGTGAACTATGTGATGTTACATTTAGTGTTATATCTAGCTATAGGAGTGAACTATGTGATGTTAGTGTTATATCTAGCTATAGGAGTGAACTATGTGATGTTAATGTTATATCTAGCTATAGGAGTGAACTATGTGATGTTACATTAGTGTTATATCTAGCTATAGGAGTGAACTATGTGATGTTAGTGTTATATCTAGCTATAGGAGTGAACTATGTGATGTTACATTTAGTGCTATATCTAGCTATAGGAGTGAACTATGTGATGTTAGTGTTATATCTAGCTATAGGAGTGAACTATGTGATGTTAGTGTTATATCTAGCTATAGGAGTGAACTATGTGATGTTACATTTAGTGTTATATCTAGCTATAGGAGTGAACTATGTGATGTTAGTGTTATATCTAGCTATAGGAGTGACCTATGTGATGTTACATTTAGTGTTATATCTAGCTATAGGAGTGAACTATGTGATGTTAGTGTTATATCTAGCTATAGGAGTGAACTATGTGATGTTACATTTAGTGCTATATCTAGATATAGGAGTGAACTATGTGATGTTAGTGTTATATCTAGCTATAGGAGTGAACTATGTGATGTTACATTTAGTGTTATATCTAGCTATAGGAGTGACCTATGTGATGTTACATTTAGTGTTATATCTAGCTATAGGAGTGACCTATGTGATGTTACATTTAGTGTTTATCTAGCTATAGGAGTGAACTATGTGATGTTAGTGTTATATCTAGCTATAGGAGTGAACTATGTGATGTTAGTGTTATATCTAGCTATAGGAGTGAACTATGTGATGTTACATTTAGTGTTATATCTAGCTATAGGAGTGAACTATGTGATGTTACATTTAGTGTTATATCTAGCTATAGGAGTGAACTATGTGATGTTACATTTAGTGTTATATCATCTAGCTATAGGAGTGAACTATGTGATGTTAGTGTTATATCTAGCTATAGGAGTGAACTATGTGATGTTAATGTTATATCTAGCTATAGGAGTGAACTATGTGATGTTAATGTTATATCTAGCTATAGGAGTGAACTATGTGATGTACATTTAGTGTTATATCTAGCTATAGGAGTGAACTATGTGATGTTAATGTTATATCTAGCTATAGGAGTGAACTATGTGATGTTAATGTTATATCTAGCTATAGGAGTGAACTATGTGATGTTACATTTAGTGTTATATCTAGCTATAGGAGTGAACTATGTGATGTTAGTGTTATATCTAGCTATAGGAGTGAACTATGTGATGTTACATTTAGTGCTATATCTAGCTATAGGAGTGAACTATGTGATGTTAATGTTAATCTAGCTATAGGAGTGAACTATGTGATGTTAATGTTATATCTAGCTATAGGAGTGAACTATGTGATGTTAAGTGTTATATCTAGCTATAGGAGTGAACTATGTGATGTTAGTGTTATATCTAGCTATAGGAGTGACCTATGTGATGTTAATGTTATATCTAGCTATAGGAGTGAACTATGTGATGTTAATGTTATATCTAGCTATAGGAGTGACCTATGTGATGTTAATGTTATATCTAGCTATAGGAGTGAACTATGTGATGTTACATTTAGTGTTATATCTAGCTATAGGAGTGAACTATGTGATGTTACATTTAGTGTTATATCTAGCTATAGGAGTGAACTATGTGATGTTACATTTAGTGTTATATCTAGCTATAGGAGTGACCTATGTGATGTTAGTGTTATATCTAGCTATAGGAGTGAACTATGTGATGTTAGTGTTATATCTAGCTATAGGAGTGAACTATGTAATGTTAATGTTATATCTAGCTATAGGAGTGAACTATGTGATGTTAATGTTATATCTAGCTATAGGAGTGAACTATGTGATGTTAATGTTATATCTAGCTATAGGAGTGAACTATGTGATGTTACATTTAGTGTTATATCTAGCTATAGGAGTGAACTATGTGATGTTAATGTTATATCTAGCTATAGGAGTGAACTATGTGATGTTAATGTTATATCTAGCTATAGGAGTGAACTATGTGATGTTACATTTAGTGTTATATCTAGCTATAGGAGTGAACTATGTGATGATTAGTGTTATATCTAGCTATAGGAGTGAACTATGTGATGTTAATGTTATATCTAGCTATAGGAGTGAACTATGTGATGTTAGTGTTATATCTAGCTATAGGAGTGAACTATGTGATGTTTGTTTATCTAGCTATAGGAGTGAACTATGTGATGTTAATGTTATATCTAGCTATAGGAGTGAACTATGTGATGTTAATGTTATATCTAGCTATAGGAGTGAACTATGTGATGTTACATTTAGTGTTATATCTAGCTATAGGAGTGAACTATGTGATGTTACATTTAGTGTTATATCTAGCTATAGGAGTGAACTATGTGATGTTAGTGTTATATCTAGCTATAGGAGTGAACTATGTGATGTTAGTGTTATATCTAGCTATAGGAGTGAACTATGTGATGTTAGTGTTATATCTAGCTATAGGAGTGAACTATGTGATGTTACATTTAGTGTTATATCTAGCTATAGGAGTGAACTATGTGATGTTACATTTAGTGTTATATCTAGCTATAGGAGTGAACTATGTGATGTTACATTTAGTGTTATATCATCTAGCTATAGGAGTGAACTATGTGATGTTAATGTTATATCTAGCTATAGGAGTGACCTATGTGATGTTAATGTTATATCTAGCTATAGGAGTGAACTATGTGATGTTAATGTTATATCTAGCTATAGGAGTGAACTATGTGATGTTAATGTTATATCTAGCTATAGGAGTGACCTATGTGATGTTAATGTTATATCTAGCTATAGGAGTGAACTATGTGATGTTAATGTTATATCTAGCTATAGGAGTGACCTATGTGATGTTAATGTTATATCTAGCTATAGGAGTGAACTATGTGATGTTAATGTTTCAACAAGCGACCACTATTATACATAACCTGACACATAGTTACTGTACACAATCTACTGTATGACTTGTCACGTTACACAGGTTACAATGTAACGTGGATGCTTATTGGGCGAGCAGTTACATTAGTTTATAGAGATTTATTTTAGCTTCTTACAACTTATATTAATCACTCTCGAGACCTCATTCCTGATGGAATCCATCGCCACGAGGGAGAGGGAAGAGGCACAGTGGAATATAAATTCCTTGCCTCAGGACATAATCGCAATGGCTCCAGTGGGGGCGCAAACTCCGGGCCTTTCACACCTGCGCAAACGCACTACCATGACTTGCACGAGTTACTTTGTTACCTCTAATCAGACTTGAACTGACCATCGATTCTGTTAACCAATCTTGTAGCAACATCAGGGCTGCCAAATGGCCTCCTGCTGAGTGGCCACACAAATATACACCACTGTAACAAATTAGAAAAACATACAAACATCTCAAAATCTTAATTATGAGATGGCCCCTCAGATGCCACCTATTGCTGATAATACAAGTAGTTATGAGATGGCCCCTCAGATGCCACCTATTGCTGATAATAAGTACATGTAGTCATTGTTGTTAATGTAAGTAGTCATGAGATGGTCCCTCGCAACCTATTGTTGTTAATGCAAGTAGTCATGAGATGGTCCCTCACCACCTATTGTTGTTAATGCAAGTAGTCATGAGATGGTCCCTCGCCACCTATTGTTGTTAATGCAAGTAGTCATGAGATGGTCCCTCGCCACCTATTGTTGATAATACAAGTAATCATGAGATGGTCCCTCGCCACCTATTGTTGTTAATGCAAGTAGTCATGAGATGGTCCCTCGCCACCTATTGTTGTTAATGCAAGTAGTCATGAGATGGTCCCTCGCCACCTATTGTTGATAATACAAGTAATCATGAGATGGTCCCTCGCAACCTATTGTTGTTAATGCAAGTAGTCATGAGATGGTCCCTCGCCACCTATTGTTGATAATACAAGTAATCATGAGATGGTCCCTCGCAACCTATTGTTGATAATGCAAGTAGTCATGAGATGGTCCCTCACCACCTATTGTTGATAATACAAGTAGCCATGCGATGGTCCCTCGCCACATATTGTTGATAATACAAGTAGCCATGCGATGGTCCCTCGCCACCTATTGTTGATAGTACTCATGAGATGGTCCCTCGCCACCTATTGTTGATAGTACTCATGAGATGGTCCCTTGCCACCTTTTGTTGATAATACAAGTAGTCATAAGATGGTCACTCACCACCTATTGTTGATAGTACTCATGAGATGGTCCCTTGCCACCTATTGTTGATAATACAAGTAGTCATAAGATGGTCACTCACCACCTATTGTTGATAGTACTCATGAGATGGTCCCTTGCCACCTTTTGTTGATAATACAAGTAGTCATGAGATGGTCCCTTGCCACTTATTGTTGATAATACAAGTATTCATGAGATGGTCGCTTGCCACCTATTGTTGATAGTACAAGTAGTCATGAGATGGTCCCTCAAATATCAGCTATTGTTGATGATATAAGTACTTATGAGATGATCCCTCAGAGTCCCCTATTCCTGACGATACAAGTAGTCAGCAGATGTACCCCTATTGTTGCATAATATATGTTGTACCCAAAGATTTAATTTCATCAAAACTGCAGAACTCTGCCCTCACCTTGAACCCCGTCTTGTTGCCATGGTGAGTACAAAACTGACAGCTTTCTTCACCTGGGCTACTATTTCATCCATGTTTACTGTAACAAATAGCAACGATATAAGCATAAACAGTTATATAAAGTAAATCTGGAGATAAAGGGCACTAAAATATGTTTTAACACAATACACTTCCATGACTACATCAGTAATCACCCTGACAACACATCAGTAATCACCCTGACTACCACATCAGTAATCCCCCTGACTACCACATCAGTAATCCCCCTGACTACCACATCATTAATCACCCTGACTACCACATCATTAATCACCCTGACTACCACATCAGTAATCACCCTGACTACTACCACATCAGTAATCACCCTGACTACTACCACATAAGTAATCACCCTGACTACTACCACATCAGTAATCACCCTGACTACTACCACATCAGTAATCACCCTGACTACCACATCAATAATCACCCTGACTACCACATCAGTAATCACCCTGACTACCACATCAGTAATCACCCTGACTACCACATCGGTAATCACCCTGACTACCACATCAGTAATCGCCCTGACTACCACATCAGTAATCGCCCTGACTACCACATCAGTAATCACACTGACTACCACATCAGTAATCACACTGACCACCACTGACCCCCAGCCTTACACAACACTACTTACTGTGTGGTGCCAGGTCATACCCAATAGAGACAACCACTGAAGCCCAGCCTTATACAACACTACTTACCGTGTGGTGCCAGGTCATACCCAATAGAGACAACCACTGCACCAGCCTTATACAACACTACTTACCGTGTGGTGCCAGGTCATACCCAATAGAGACAACCACTGCACCAGCCTTACACAACACTACTTACCGTGTGGTGCCAGGTCATACCCAATAGAGACAACCACTGCACCAGCCTTATACAACACTACTTACCGTGTGCTGCCAGGTTATACCCAATAGAGACAACCACTGCAACAGCCTTATACAACACTACTTACAGTGTGGTGCCAGGTCATACCCAATAGAGACAACCACTGCACCAACCTTACACAACACTACTTACCGTGTGGTGCCAGGTCATACCCAATAGAGACAACCACTGCACCAACCTTACACAACACTACTTACTGTGTGGTGCCAGGTCATACCCAATAGAGACAACCACTGCACCAGCCTTACACAACACTACTTACCGTGTGGTGCCAGGTCATACCCAATAGAGACAACCACTGCACCAGCCTTATACAACACTACTTACCGTGTGGTGCCAGGTCATACCCAATAGAGACAACCACTGCACCAGCCTTATACAACACTACTTACCGTGTGGTGCCAGGTCATACCCAATAGAGACAACCACTGCACCAGCCTTATACAACACTACTTACCGTGTGGTGCCAGGTCATACCCAATAGAGACAACCACTGCACCAGCCTTATACAACACTACTTACCGTGTGGTGCCAGGTCATACCCAATAGAGACAACCACTGCACCAGCCTTATACAACACTACTTACCGTGTGGTGCCAGGTCATACCCAATAGAGACAACCACTGCACCAGCCTTATACAACACTACTTACCGTGTGGTGCCAGGTCATACCCAATAGAGACAACCACTGCACCAGCCTTATACAACACTACTTACCGTGTGGTGCCAGGTCATACCCAATAGAGACAACCACTGCACCAGCCTTATACAACACTACTTACCGTGTGGTGCCAGGTCATACCCAATAGAGACAACCACTGCACCAGCCTTATACAACACTACTTACCGTGTGGTGCCAGGTCATACCCAATAGAGACAACCACTGCACCAGCTTTACACAACACGGGTGCCATGAAACTGGACATCTCTCGTCTAAAAATAAAGAGAAATATTGTGTTGACATCATGACCTACAATTGCTATGTTGTTTTGTTACATGAATTCTGATTACAGTCAAACCTGTCTTAAGCAGCCAGCCAAGGGAATGACATAAAGTGGCTGCTTAGCACAGGTGGCTGCTTAATAGAGGTCAAATGTATAATAAACCAACATATTGAGAATCTGGAAACTGGCTGCTTAATACAGGTTGGCTGCTTAATAGAGGTGACCACTAACACAGGTTTGACTGTATACACAAGATGTCCATGATGTCCCATAGCGCCCGGCCTTAATAAGGCACCGACACATAGATCGCTGCAGTTGCCCGTGTTTATGAGGGAAGTAGCAACCGATAGATTAGATCCTCATTCCGTCATATAAGTTATGTACATGTTTTAACATGATAAAACACCAACATGCGACATTTACAGAAACAAAATGAACTTGGATATTATCTTTGCCTACAAACATTTGCCTACACAATGTGGATGGACCTTGGCACAGGTGTGGGTGTATAGGGAAAGCATGCCGCACCCCACATGGCATGAGCGTAACACGACTACTCCGCTCCGACCATGGACATCCCAGTGTGAAATTTTGGAGCATCTGGAATATCTCTGTACGCCAGTAATATTGGGGCATCTGGAATATCTCTGTAAGCCAGTAATATTGGGACATCTGGAATATCTCTGTAAGCCAGTAATATTGGGGCATCTGGAATATCTCTGTACGCCAGTAATATTGGGGCATCTGGAATATCTCTGTAAGCCAGTAATATTGGGGCATCTGGAATATCTCTGTAAGCCAGTAATATTGGGGCATCTGGAATATCTCTGTACGCCAGTAATATTGGGCTGTGTATATCTGTGGGCTGTGTATATATGTGGGCTGTGTATATATGTGGTATGTGTATATCTATGGGCTGTGTATATATGTGGGCTGTGTATATATGTGGGCTGTGTATATCTATGGGCTGTGTATATATGTGGGCTGTGTATATCTATGGGCTGTGTATATATGTGGTATGTGTATATCTATGGGCTGTGTATATATGTGGGCTGTGTATATATGTGGTATGTGTATATCTATGGGCTGTGTATATATGTGGGCTGTGTATATATGTGGTATGTGTATATCTATGGGCTGTGTATATATGTGGGCTGTGTATATATGTGGTATGTGTATATCTATGGGCTGTGTATATATGTGGGCTGTGTATATCTATGGGCTGTGTATATATGTGGGCTGTGTATATCTATGGGCTGTGTATATCTATGGGCTGTGTATATATATGGGCTGTGTATATATGTGGGCTGTGTATATCTATGGGCTGTGTATATATGTGGGTTGTGTATATATGTGGGCTGTGTATATCTATGGGTTGTGTATATCTATGGGCTGTGTATATCTATGGGCTGTGTATATATGTGGGCTGTGTATATCTGTGGGCTGTGTATATCTATGGGCTGTGTATATATGTGGGCTGTATATATCTGTGGGCTGTGTATATATGTGGGCTGTGTATATATGTGGGCTGTGTATATATGTGGGTTGTGTATATCTATGGGCTGTGTATATCTATGGGCTGTGTATATATGTGGGCTGTGTATATATGTGGGCTGTGTATATCTATGGGTTGTGTATATCTATGGGCTGTGTATATCTATGGGCTGTGTATATCTATGGGCTGTGTATATCTATGGGCTGTGTATATCTATGGGCTGTGTATATATGTGGGTTGTGTATATATGTGGGCTGTGTATATCTATGGGTTGTGTATATCTATGGGCTGTGTATATCTATGGGCTGTGTATATCTATGGGCTGTGTATATATGTGGGTTGTGTATATATGTGGGCTGTGTATATCTATGGGTTGTGTATATCTATGGGCTGTGTATATCTATGGGCTGTGTATATCTATGGGCTGTGTATATATGTGGGCTGTGTATATATGTGGGCTGTGTATATCTATGGGCTGTGTATATATGTGGGTTGTGTATATATGTGGGCTGTGTATATCTATGGGCTGTGTATATCTATGGGCTGTGTATATCTATGGGCTGTGTATATATGTGGGCTGTGTATATATGTGGGTTGTGTATATCTATGGGCTGTGTATATCTATGGGATGTGTATATATGTGGGCTGTGTATATATGTGGGTTGTGTATATCTATGGGCTGTGTATATCTATGGGCTGTGTATATATGTGGGCTGTGTATATATGTGGGCTGTGTATATATGTGGGCTGTGTATATCTATGGGTTGTGTATATCTATGGGCTGTGTATATCTATGGGCTGTGTATATATGTGGGTTGTGTATATATGTGGGCTGTGTATATCTATGGGTTGTGTATATCTATGGGCTGTGTATATCTATGGGCTGTGTATATATGTGGGCTGTGTATATCTATGGGCTGTGTATATCTATGGGCTGTGTATATATGTGGGCTGTGTATATATGTGGGCTGTGTATATCTATGGGCTGTGTATATATGTGGGCTGTGTATATCTATGGGTTGTGTATATCTATGGGCTGTGTATATATGTGGGCTGTGTATATCTATGGGCTGTGTATATATGTGGGCTGTGTATATATGTGGTATGTGTATATCTATGGGCTGTGTATATATGTGGTATGTGTATATATGTGGGCTGTGTATATCTATGGGCTGTGTATATATGTGGGCTGTGTATATATGTGGGTTGTGTATATATGTGGGCTGTGTATATATATGGGCTGTGTATATATGTGGGCTGTGTATATATGTGGGCTGTGTATATATATGGGCTGTGTATATCTATGGGCTGTGTATATCTGTGGGCGGTGTATATCTATGGGCGGTGTATATCTATGGGCTGTGTATATCTATGGGCTGTGTATATCTGTGGGCTGTGTATATCTATGGGCTGTGTATATCTATGGGCTGTGTATATCTATGGGCTGTGTATATCTATGGGCTGTGTATATCTATGGGCTGTGTATATCTGTGGGCTGTGTATATCTATGGGCTGTGTATATCTGTGGGCTGTGTATATCTATGGGCTGTGTATATCTATGGGCTGTGTATATCTATGGGCTGTGTATATATGTGGGCTGTGTATATCTATGGGCTGTGTATATATGTGGGCTGTGTATATATGTGGGCTGTGTATATATGTGGGCTGTGTATATATGTGGGCTGTGTATATATGTGGGCTGTGTATATATGTGGGCTGTGTATATCTGTGGGCGGTGTATATCTATGGGCTGTGTATATCTATGGGCTGTGTATATCTGTGGGCTGTGTATATCTGTGGGCTGTGTATATCTATGGGCTGTGTATATCTATGGGCTGTGTATATCTGTGGGCTGTGTATATCTGTGGGCTGTGTATATCTATGGGCTGTGTATATCTATGGGCTGTGTATATCTATGGGCTGTGTATATCTATGGGCTGTGTATATATGTGGGCTGTGTATATCTATGGGCTGTGTATATCTATGGGCTGTGTATATATGTGGGCTGTGTATATATGTGGGCTGTGTATATATGTGGGCTGTGTATATATGTGGGCTGTGTATATCTGTGGGCGGTGTATATCTATGGGCTGTGTATATCTATGGGCTGTGTAAATCTATGGGCTGTGTATATCTGTGGGCTGTGTATATCTATGGGCTGTGTATATCTATGGGCTGTGTATATCTATGGGTTGTGTATATATGTGGGCTGTGTATATATGTGGGCTGTGTATATCTGTGGGCGGTGTATATCTATGGGCTGTGTATATCTATGGGCTGTGTATATCTATGGGCTGTGTATATCTGTGGGCTGTGTATATATGTGGGCTGTGTATATATGTGGGCTGTGTATATCTATGGGCTGTGTATATATGTGGTCTGTGTATATCTATGGGCTGTGTATATATGTGGGCTGTGTATATCTATGGGCTGTGTATATATGTGGGCTGTGTATATATGTGGGCTGTGTATATCTATGGGCTGTGTATATATGTGGTCTGTGTATACTATGGGTCTGTGTATATCTATGGGCTGTGTATATATGTGGGCTGTGTATATCTATGGGCTGTGTATATATGTGGGCTGTGTATATCTATGGGCTGTGTATATATGTGGGCTGTGTATATATGTGAGCTGTGTATATATGTGGGCTGTGTATATATGTGGGCTGTGTATATATGAGGGCTGTGTATATCTATGGGCTGTGTATATATGTGGGCTGTGTATATATGTGGGCTGTGTATATCTATGGGCTGTGTATATATGTGGGCTGTGTATATCTATGGGCTGTGTATATATGTGGGGTATGTGGGCTGTGTATATATGTAGGCTGTGTATATATGTGGGCTGTGTATATATGTAGGCTGTGTATATATATATATGTGGGTTGTGTATATATGTGGGCTGTGCATATATGTGGGGTATGTGGGCGGTGTATATATGTGGGGTATGTGGGCTGTGTATATATGTGGGTTGTGTATATATGTTGGGTATGTGGGTTGTGTATATATGTTGGGTATGTGGGCTGTGTATATATGTGGGGTATGTAGGCTGTGTATATATGTGGGTTGTGTATATATGTGGGGTATGTGGGCTGTGTATATATGTGGGGTATGTGGGCTGTGTATATATGTGGGGTATGTAGGCTGTGTATATCTATGGGCTGTGTATATATGTGGGCTGTGTATATATGTGGGCTGTGTATATATGTGGGCTGTGTATATCTGTGGGCGGTGTATATCTATGGGCTGTGTATATCTATGGGTTGTGTATATATGTGGGCTGTGTATATATGTGGGCTGTGTATATCTGTGGGTGGTGTATATCTATGGGCTGTGTATATCTATGGGCTGTGTATATCTATGGGCTGTGTATATCTATGGGCTGTGTATATC
This sequence comes from Archivesica marissinica, assembly GCA_014843695.1. NCBI lineage: Eukaryota > Metazoa > Mollusca > Bivalvia > Venerida > Vesicomyidae > Archivesica > Archivesica marissinica. The sequence goes on along the minus strand of CM026387.1, from coordinate 98,609,958 downwards.
TGTGGGCTGTGTATATATGTGGGCTGTGTATATATGTGGGCTGTGTATATCTATGGGCTGTGTATATATGTGGTCTGTGTATATCTATGGGCTGTGTATATATGTGGGCTGTGTATATCTATGGGCTGTGTATATATGTGGTCTGTGTATATCTATGGGCTGTGTATATATGTGGGCTGTGTATATCTATGGGCTGTGTATATCTATGGGCTGTGTATATATGTGGTAGTGTATATCTATGGGCTGTGTATATATGTGGTTGTATATCTATGGGCTGTGTATATATGTGGGCTGTGTATATCTATGGGCTGTGTATATATGTGGGCTGTGTATATGTGGGCTGTGTATATATGTGGGCTGTGTATATATGTGGGGTATGTGGGCTGTGTATATATGTGGGGTATGTGGGCTGTGTATATATGTGGGCTGTGTATATATGTGGGGTATGTAGGCTGTGTATATATGTGGGCTGTGTATATATGTGGGGTATGTGGGCTGTGTATATATATTGGGTATGTAGGCTGTGTATATATGTGGGCTGTGTATATATGTGGGGTATGTGGGCTGTGTATATATGTGGGGTATGTGGGCTGTGTATATATGTGGGGTATGTGGGCTGTGTATATATGTGGGGTATGTGGGCTGTGTATATATGTGGGGTATGTGGGCTGTGTATATATGTGGGCTGTGTATATATGTGGGGTATGTGGGTTGTGTATATATGTGGGCTGTGTATATATGTGGGGTATGTAGGCTGTGTATATATGTGGGCTGTGTATATATGTGGGGTATGTGGGCTGTGTATATATGTGGGGTATGTGGGCTGTGTATATATGTGGGGTATGTAGGCTGTGTATATCTATGGGCTGTGTATATATGTGGGCTGTGTATATATGTGGGCTGTGTATATCTGTGGGCGGTGTATATCTATGGGCTGTGTATATCTATGGGCTGTGTATATCTGTGGGCTGTGTATATCTATGGGCTGTGTATATCTATGGGCTGTGTATATCTATGGGCTGTGTATATCTATGGGCTGTGTAAATCTATGGGCTGTGTATATCTGTGGGCTGTGTATATCTATGGGCTGTGTATATCTATGGGCTGTGTATATATGTGGGCTGTGTATATCTATGGGCTGTGTATATATGTGGGCTGTGTATATCTATGGGCTGTGTATATCTGTGGGCTGTGTATATCTATGGGCTGTGTATATCTATGGGCTGTGTATATATGTGGGCTGTGTATATATGTGGGCTGTGTATATCTATGGGCTGTGTATATCTATGGGCTGTGTATATCTATGGGCTGTGTATATATGTGGGCTGTGTATATATGTGGGCTGTGTATATCTATGGGTTGTGTATATATGTGGGCTGTGTATATATGTGGGCTGTGTATATCTGTGGGCAGTGTATATCTATGGGCTGTGTATATCTATGGGCTGTGTATATCTATGGGCTGTGTATATCTATGGGCTGTGTATATATGTGGGCTGTGTATATCTATGGGCTGTGTATATATGTGGGCTGTGTATATCTATGGGCTGTGTATATCTGTGGGCTGTGTATATCTATGGGCTGTGTATATCTATGGGCTGTGTATATATGTGGGCTGTGTATATATGTGGGCTGTGTATATCTATGGGCTGTGTATATCTATGGGCTGTGTATATCTATGGGCTGTGTATATATGTGGGCTGTGTATATATGTGGGCTGTGTATATCTATGGGTTGTGTATATATGTGGGCTGTGTATATATGTGGGCTGTGTATATCTGTGGGCAGTGTATATCTATGGGCTGTGTATATCTATGGGCTGTGTATATCTATGGGCTGTGTATATCTATGGGCTGTGTATATCTGTGGGCTGTGTATATATGTGGGCTGTGTATATATGTGGGCTGTGTATATCTATGGGCTGTGTATATATGTGGTCTGTGTATATCTATGGGCTGTGTATATATGTGGGCTGTGTATATCTATGGGCTGTGTATATATGTGTCGGTATATCTATGGGCTGTGTATATATGTGGGCTGTGATATCTATGGGCTGTGTATATCTATGCTGTGTATATATGTGGAGATATATGGGCTGTGTATATATGGGTCTGTGTATATATATGGGCTGTGTATATATGTGGGCTGGTATATCTATGGGCTGTGTATATATGTGGGCTGTGTATATCTATGGGCTGTGTATATATGTGGGCTGTGTATATATGTGAGCTGTGTATATATTTGGGCTGTGTATATATGTGGGCTGTGTATATATGTGGGCTGTGTATATGTGGGCTGTGTATATATGTGGGCTGTGTATATATGTGGGCTGTGTATATCTATGGGCTGTGTATATATGTGGGCTGTGTATATGTGGGCTGTGTATATATGTGGGGTATGTGGGCTGTGTATATATGTAGGCTGTGTATATATGTGGGCTGTGTATATATGTAGGCTGTGTATATATATATATGTGGGTTGTGTATATATGTGGGCTGTGTATATATGTGGGGTATGTGGGCTGTGTATATATGTGGGGTATGTGGGCTGTGTATATATGTGGGTTGTGTATATATGTTGGGTATGTGGGTTGTGTATATATGTGGGGTATGTGGGCTGTGTATATATGTGGGGTATGTAGGCTGTGTATATATGTGGGTTGTGTATATATGTGGGGTATGTGGGCTGTGTATATATGTGGGGTATGTGGGCTGTGTATATATGTGGGGTATGTAGGCTGTGTATATATGTGGGCTGTGTATATATGTGGGCTGTGTATATATGTGGGCTGTGTATATATGTGGGCTGTGTATATCTGTGGGCGTGTATATTATGGGCTGTGTATATTATGGGTTGTGTATATATGTGGGCTGTGTATATATGTGGGCTGTGTATATCTGTGGGTGGTGTATATCTATGGGCTGTGTATATTATGGGCTGTGTATATCTATGGGCTGTGTATATTGTGGGCTGTGTATATCTGTGGGCTGTGTATATATGTGGGCTGTGTATATATGTGGGCTGTGTATGTGGGCTGTGTATATATGTGGTGTGTATATTATGGGCTGTGTATATATGTGGGCTGTGTATATTGTGGGCTGTGTATATATGTGGCTGTGTATATCTATGGGCTGTGTATATATGTGGGCTGTGTATATCTATGGGCTGTGTATATCTATGGGCTGTGTATATATGTGGATGGTATATTATGGGCTGTGTATATATGTGGTGGTATATTATGGGCTGTGTATATATGTGGGCTGTGTATATTGTGGGCTGTGTATATATGTGGGCTGTGTATATTATGGGCTGTGTATATATGTGGGCTGTGTATATATGTGAGCTGTGTATATATGTGGGCTGTGTATATATGTGGGCTGTGTATATATGTGGGCTGTGTATATTATGGGCTGTGTATATATGTGGGCTGTGTATATATGTGGGCTGTGTATATTATGGGCTGTGTATATATGTGGGTGTGTATATGGGCTGTGTATATATGTGGGGTATGTGGGCTGTGTATATATGTAGGCTGTGTATATATGTGGGCTGTGTATATATGTAGGCTGTGTATATATATATATGTGGGTTGTGTATATATGTGGGCTGTGTATATATGTGGGGTATGTGGGCTGTGTATATATGTGGGGTATGTGGGCTGTGTATATATGTGGGTTGTGTATATATGTTGGGTATGTGGGTTGTGTATATATGTTGGGTATGTGGGCTGTGTATATATGTGGGGTATGTAGGCTGTGTATATATGTGGGTTGTGTATATATGTGGGGTATGTGGGCTGTGTATATATGTGGGGTATGTGGGCTGTGTATATATGTGGGGTATGTAGGCTGTGTATATATGTGGGCTGTGTATATATGTGGGCTGTGTATATATGTGGGCTGTGTATATATGTGGGGGGTATATTATGGGCTGTGTATATTATGGGCTGTGTATATTGTGTTGGGTGTGTATATTATGGGCTGTGTAATTGGGCTGTGTATATTTGGGGTATTGGGCTGTGTATATTGTGGGCTGTGTATATATGGGCTGTGTATGTGGGCTGTGTATATATGTGGGCTGTGTATATGGGCTGTGTATATATGTGGGCTGTGTATATTGTGGGCTGTGTATATTGTGGGCTGTGTATATTATGGGCTGTGTATATTGTGGGCTGTGTATATATGTGGGCTGTGTATATGGGCTGTGTATATTATGGGCTGTGTATATGTGGGCTGTGTATATATGTGGGCTGTGTATATATGTGGGCTGTGTATATTGTGGGTTGTGTATATATGTGGGCTGTGTATATATGTGGGCTGTGTATATATGTGGGGTATATATGGGCTGTGTATATTATGGGTGTGTAATGTGGGCTGTGTATATTATGGGTGTGTATGTGGGCTGTGTATATATGTGGGCTGTGTATATTGTGGGCTGTGTATATATGTGGTGTGTATATTGTGGGCTGTGTATATATGTGGGCTGTGTATATTGTGGGCTGTGTATATATGTGGCTGTGTATATTGTGGGCTGTGTATATATGTGGGCTGTGTATATATGTGGGCTGTGTATATTGTGGGCTGTGTATATATGTGGTGTGTATATTGTGGGCTGTGTATATATGTGGGGTATATTGTGGGCTGTGTATATATGTGGGTTGTATGTGGGCTGTGTATATATGTGGGCTGTGTATATTGTGGGCTGTGTATATATGTGGGCTGTGTATATATGTGGGCTGTGTATATATGTGGGCTGTGTATATATGTGGGCTGTGTATATTGTGGGCTGTGTATATATGTGGGCTGTGTATATATGTGGGTGTGTATGTGGGCTGTGTATATATGTGGGTGTGTATGTGGGCTGTGTATATATGTGGGGTATGTGGGCTGTGTATATATGTAGGCTGTGTATATATGTGGGCTGTGTATATATGTAGGCTGTGTATATATATATATGTGGGTTGTGTATATATGTGGCTGTGCATATATGTGGGGTATGTGGGCTGTGTATATATGTGGGGTATGTGGGCTGTGTAATATGTGGGTGTTATGTTGGGTATGTGGGTTGTGTATATATGTGGGGTATGTGGGCTGTGTATATATGTGGGGTATGTAGGCTGTGTATATATGTGGGTTGTGTATATATGTGGGCTGTGTATATATGTGGGGTATGTGGGCTGTGTATATATGTGGGGTATGTAGGCTGTGTATATATGTGGGTTGTGTATATATGTTGGCTATGTGGGTTGTGTATATATGTGGGGTATGTGGGCTGTGTATATATGTGGGGTATGTGGGCTGTGTATATATGTGGGGTATGTGGGCTGTGTATATATGTGGGTTGTGTATATATGTTGGGTATGTGGGCTGTGTATATATGTGGGCTGTGTATATATGTGGGGTATGTGGGTTGTGTATATATGTGGGCTGTGTATATATGTGGGCTGTGTATATATGTGGGGTATGTGGGCTGTGTATATATGTGGGCTGTGTATATATGTGGGGTATGTGGGTTGTGTATATATGTGGGCTGTGTATATATGTGGGGTATGTGGGCTGTGTATATATGTAGGCTGTGTATATATGTGGGGTATGTGGGCTGTGTATATATGTGGGGTATGTGGGCTGTGTATATATGTGGGGTATGTGGGCTGTGTATATATGTGGGGTATGTGGGCTGTGTATATATGTGGGGTATGTGGGCTGTGTATATATGTGGGGTATGTGGGCTGTGTATATATGTGGGGTATGTGGGCTGTGTATATATGTGGGGTATGTGGGCTGTGTATATATGTGGGGTATGTGGGCTGTGTATATATGTGGGGTATGTGGGCTGTGTATATATGTGGGCTGTGTATATATGTGGGGTATGTGGGCTGTGTATATATGTGGGGTATGTGGGCTGTGTATATATGTGGGGTATGTGGGCTGTGTATATATGTGGGTTGTGTATATATGTAGGCTGTGTATATATGTGGGGTATGTAGGCTGTGTATATATGTGGGTATGTGGGCTGTGTATATATGTGGGTGTGTATATATGTAGGCTGTGTATATATGTGGGGTATGTGGGCTGTGTATATATGTGGGGTATGTGGGCTGTGTATATATGTGGGGTATGTGGGCTGTGTATATATGTGGGGTATGTAGGCTGTGTATATATGTGGGGTATGTGGGCTGTGTATATATGTGGGCTGTGTATATGTGGGGTATGGGCTGTGTATATATGTGGGGTATGTGGGCTGTGTATATATGTGGGGTATGTGGGCTGTGTATATATGTGGGGTATGTGGGCTGTGTATATATGTGGGGTATGTAGGCTGTGTATATATGTGGGGTATGTAGGCTGTGTATATATGTGGGGTATGTAGGCTGTGTATATATGTGGGCTGTGTATATATGTGGGGTATGTGGGCTGTGTATATATGTGGGGTATGTGGGCTGTGTATATATGTGGGCTGTGTATATATGTGGGGTATGTGGGTTGTGTATATATGTGGGGTATGTGGGCTGTGTATATATGTGGGGTATGTGGGCTGTGTATATATGTGGGGTATGTGGGCTGTGTATATATGTGGGGTATGTGGGCTGTGTATATATGTGGGCTGTGTATATATGTGGGGTATGTGGGCTGTGTATATATGTGGGCTGTGTATATATGTGGGGTATGTGGGCTGTGTATATATGTAGGCTGTGTATATATGTGGGGTATGTAGGCTGTGTATATATGTGGGGTATGTGGGCTGTGTATATATGTGGGCTGTGTATATATGTGGGGTATGTGGGCTGTGTATATATGTGGGGTATGTGGGCTGTGTATATATGTGGGGTATGTGGGCTGTGTATATATGTGGGCTGTGTATATATGTGGGGTATGTGGGCTGTGTATATATGTGGGCTGTGTATATATGTGGGGTATGTAGGCTGTGTATATATGTGGGGTATGTGTTATGTGGGTGTGTATATATGTGGGGTATGTGGGCTGTGTATATATGTGGGGTATGTGGGCTGTGTATATATGTGGGGTGTATATATGTGGGTATGTGGGTGTGATATATGTGGGGTATGTGGGCTGTGTATATATGTGGGCTGTGTATATATGTGGGGTATGTGGGCTGTGTATATATGTGGGGTATGTGGGCTGTGTATATATGTGGGGTATGTGGGCTGTGTATATATGTGGGGTATGTGGGCTGTGTATATATGTGGGGTATGTGGGCTGTGTATATATGTGGGCTGTGTATATATGTGGGGTATGTGGCTGTGTATATATGTAGGCTGTGTATATATGTGGGGTATGTGGGCTGTGTATATATGTGGGGTATGTGGGCTGTGTATATATGTGGGCTGTGTATATGTGGGTGTGTATATATGTGGGGTATGTAGGCTGTGTATATATGTGGGCTGTGTATATATGTGGGGTATGTGGGCTGTGTATATATGTGGGGTATGTAGGCTGTGTATATATGTGGGCTGTGTATATATGTGGGGTATGTGGGCTGTGTATATATGTGGGGTATGTGGCTGTGTATATATGTGGGCTGTGTATATATGTGGGGTATGTGGGTTGTGTATATATGTGGGGTATGTGGGCTGTGTATATATGTGGGCTGTGTATATATGTGGGGTATGTGGGCTGTGTATATATGTGGGGTATGTGGGCTGTGTATATATGTGGGGTATGTGGGCTGTGTATATATGTGGGGTATGTGGGCTGTGTATATATGTGGGGTATGTAGGCTGTGTATATATGTGGGCTGTGTATATATGTGGGGTATGTAGGCTGTGTATATATGTGGGGTATGTGGGCTGTGTATATATGTGGGGTATGTAGGCTGTGTATATATGTGGGGTATGTGGGCTGTGTATATATGTAGGCTGTGTATATATGTGGGGTATGTAGGTTGTGTATATATGTGGGGTATGTGGGCTGTGTATATATGTGGGGTATGTGGGCTGTGTATATATGTGGGGTATGTGGGCTGTGTATATATGTGGGGTATGTGGGCTGTGTATATATGTGGGGTATGTGGGCTGTGTATATATGTGGGTTGTGTATATATGTGGGGTATGTGGGCTGTGTATATATGTGGGCTGTGTATATATGTGGGGTATGTGGGTTGTGTATATATGTGGGCTGTGTATATATGTGGGCTGTGTATATATGTGGGGTATGTGGGCTGTGTATATATGTGGGTTGTGTATATATGTGGGGTATGTGGGCTGTGTATATATGTGGGCTGTGTATATATGTGGGGTATGTGGGTTGTGTATATATGTGGGCTGTGTATATATGTGGGCTGTGTATATATGTGGGGTATGTGGGCTGTGTATATATGTGGGTTGTGTATATATGTGGGGTATGTGGGCTGTGTATATATGTGGGCTGTGTATATATGTGGGGTATGTGGGCTGTGTATATATGTGGGCTGTGTATATATGTGGGCTGTGTATATATGTGGGGTATGTGGGCTGTGTATATATGTGGGGTATGTGGGCTGTGTATATATGTGGGGTATGTGGGCTGTGTATATATGTGGGTATGTGGGCTGTGTATATATGTGGGGTATGTGGGCTGTGTATATATGTGGGGTATGTGGGCTGTGTATATGTGGGCTGTGTATATATGTGGGTATGTGGGGTGTATATATGTGGGGTATGTGGGCTGTGTATATAGTAGGCTGTGTATATATGTGGGGTATGTAGGCTGTGTATATTGTGGGCTGTGTATATATGTGGGGTATGTGGGCTGTGTATATATGTGGGGTATGTAGGCTGTGTATATATGTGGGCTGTGTATATATGTGGGGTATGTGGGCTGTGTATATATGTGGGGTATGTGGGCTGTGTATATATGTGGGGTATGTGGGCTGTGTATATATGTGGGCTGTGTATATATGTGGGGTATGTGGGCTGTGTATATATGTGGGCTGTGTATATATGTGGGGTATGTGGGCTGTGTATATATGTGGGCTGTGTATATATGTGGGGTATGTAGGCTGTGTATATATGTAGGCTGTGTATATATGTGGGGTATGTAGGCTGTGTATATATGTGGGTATGTAGGCTGTGTATATATGTGGGCTGTGTATATATGTGGGGTATGTGGGCTGTGTATATATGTGGGGTATGTGGGCTGTGTATATATGTGGGGTATGTGGTTGTATATGTGGCTGTGTATATATGTGGGGTATGTGGGCTGTGTATATATGTGGGCTGTGTATATATGTGGGGTATGTGGCTGTGTATATATGTGGGCTGTGTATATATGTGGGGTATGTGGGCTGTGTATATATGTGGGGTATGTGGGCTGTGTATATATGTGGGGTATGTGGGCTGTGTATATATGTGGGGTATGTAGGCTGTGTATATATGTGGGCTGTGTATATATGTGGGGTATGTGGGTGTGTATATATGTGGGGTATGTGGGCTGTGTATATATGTGGTGTGATATATGTGGGGTATGGGTGTATATATGTGGGTATGTGGCTGTGTATATATGTGGGGTATGTGGGCTGTGTATATATATGTGGGGTTGTGGGCTGTGTATATATGTGGGGTATGTAGGCTGTGTATATATGTGGGCTGTGTATATATGTGGGTGTGTATATATGTGGGTTGTGTATATATGTGGGTTGTGTATATATGTGGGCTGTGTATATATGTGGGTTGTGTATATATGTGGGCTGTGTATATATGTGGGCTGTGTATATATGTGGGGTATGTAG
>CM026387.1:98564486-98599233 GCA_014843695.1 Archivesica marissinica | reverse complement strand
TATATATATATTACATGTACCTCCTGACATACTGTGCTATATATATATATACATTACACTTACCTCCTGACATACTGTGCTATATATATATATATATTACATGTACCTCCTGACATACTGTGCTATATATATATATACATTACACTTACCTCCTGACATACTGTGCTATATATATATATATATTACATGTACCTCCTGACATACTGTGCTATATATATATATACATTACACTTACCTCCTGACATACTGTGCTATATATATATATATATTACATGTACCTCCTGACAGCGTCTTGGCTCCAAATATATCAAGCTTTTCTCTCTGTGATAAACCATACGGGAAGCCAATTTCACAGTCAATTGTCGCCATGGCTACATTACTGGCTACAAAAATAGCAATACAATATTATATGCTTGCAGTTAACACCAGGGATGTGCCCATTGTACATGAATTATGCCCTATTTAACATTAATAACCATCATACAATATTATTATGTTATTATGTTCGAGAGCCATAAAAATATTGTGAGCAATTATGAAGAGGATTCGCCCGGATTCTGTATGAAAGACACAGTTTTCAATACTCAATAGTACATATATAATTACTCATCACAATTAGTTTATACAAATTTAGGTTACCTCAATTTTGAAACAAGTTCTTACAACTTATATTAATCACTCTCCAGACCACATTCCTGATGGAATCCACCGCCACGAGGGAGAGAGCAGAGGCAATGTGGAATTTAAATGTCTTGTCTAAGGGCACAATCGTAAAGGCTCCAGCGGGGCGCAAATTTTGGGCCTTTGCCACATGAAGCAAAGGCGCTACAAATGGGCTATCACAACTTCAGCACAATAAATGACTAAAATCAATGATCAAATATTTTAAATCGATAATATACATGTATGTTGTTGTAGAACCATATCACTGTGTTAGCAGGTTATGTCTCATATCACTGTGTTAGCAGGTTAGGACTCATATCAATGTGTTAGCAGGTTAGGTCTCATATCACTGTGTTAGCAGGTTATGTCTCATATCACTGTGTTAGCAGGTTAGGTCTCATATCACTGTGTTAGCAGGTTATGTCTCATATCACTGTGCTAGCAGGTTATGTCTCATATCACTGTGTTAGCGGGTTATGTCTCATATTACTGTGTTAGCAGGTTAGGTCTCATATCACTGTGTTAGCAGGTTAGGTCTCATATCACTGTGTTAGCAGGTTAGGTCTCATATCACTGTGTTAGCAGGTTAGGTCTCATATCACTGTGTTAGCAGGTTAGGTCTCATATCACTGTGTTAACAGGTTAGGTCTCATATCACTGTGTTAGCAGGTTAGGTCTCATATCACTGTGTTAGCAGGTTAGGTCTCATATCACTGTGTTAGCAGGTCAGGTCTCATATCACTGTGTTAGCAGGCTATGTATCATATCACTGTGTTAGTAGGTTAGGTCTCATATCACTGTATTAGCAGGTCAGGTCTCATATCACTGTGTTAGCAGGTTAGGTCTCATATCACTGTGTTAGCAGTTTAGGTCTCATATCACTGTGTTAGTGGGTTATGTCTCATATCACTGTTTTAGTGGGTTATGTCTCATATCACTGTGTTAGCAGGTTAGGTCTCATATCACTGTGTTAGTAGGTTAGGTCTCATATCACTGTGTTAGCAGGTCAGGTCTCATATCACTGTGTTAGCAAGTCAGGTCTCATATCACTGTGTTAGCGGGTCAGGTCTCATATCACTGTGTTAACAGGTCAGGTCTCATATCACTGTGTTAGCAGGTTAGGTCTCATATCACTGTGTTAGTAGGTTAGGTCTCATATCACTGTATTAGCAGGTTAAGTCTCATATCACTGTGTTAGCAGGTCAGGTCTCATATCACTGTGTTAGCAGGTCAGGTCTCATATCACTGTGTTAGTGGGTTATGTCTCATATCACTATGTTAGCAGCTTATGTCTCATATCACTGTGTTAGTGGGTTATGTCTCATATCACTGTGTTAGTAGGTTAGGTCTCATATCACTGTGTTAGCAGGTTAGGTCTCATATCACTGTGTTAGCAGGTTAGGTCTCATATCACTGTGTTAGCAGGTCAGATCTCATATCACTGTGTTAGCAGGTCAGGTCTCATATCAATGTGTTAGCAGGTTAGGCCTCATATCACTGTGTTAGCAGGTTAGGTCACATATCACTGTGTTAGCAGGTTATGTCTCATATCACTGTGTTAGCAGGTTAGGTCTCATATCACTGTGTTAGCAGGTCAGGTCTCATATCACTGTGTTAGCAGGTTAGGTCTCATATCACTGTGTTAGCAGGTCCGGTCTCATATCACTGTGTTAGCAGGTTAGGTCTCATATCACTGTGTTAGCAGGTTAGGTCTCATATCACTGTGTTAGCAGGTTAGGTCTCATATCACTGTGTTAGCAGGTCAGGTCTCATACAACTGTGTTAGCAGGTTAGGTCGCATATTACTGTGTTAGCAGGTCAGGTCTCATATCACTTTGTTAGCAGGTTAGGTCTCATATCACTGCGTTAGTGGGTTAGGTCTCATATCACTGTGTTAGTGGGTTATGTCTCATATCACTGTGTTAGCAAGTCAGGTCTCATATCACTGTGTTAGCAGGTCAGGTCTCATATCACAGTCTTAGTGGGTTATGTCTCATACCACTGTGTTAGCAGGTTAGGTCTCATATCACTGTGTTAGTGGGTTATGTCTCATATCACTGTGTTAGCAGGTCAGGTCTCATATCACTGTGTTAGTGGGTTAGGTCTCATATCACTGTGTTAGTGGGTTATGTCTCATATCACTGTCGTAGCAGGTTAGGTCTCATATCACTGTGTTAGTGGGTTAGGTCTCATATCACTGTGTTAGCATTTTAGGTCTCATATCATTGTGTTAGTGGGTTAGGTCTCATATCACTGTGTTAGTGGGTTATGTCTCATATCACTGTGTTAACAGGTTAGGTCTCATATCACTGTGTTAGTGGGTTAGGTCTCATATCACTGTGTTAGTGGGTTAGGTCTCATATCACTGTGTTAATGGGTTAGGTCTCATATCACTGTGTTAGTGGGTTATGTCTCATATCACTGTGTTAGTGGGTTATGTCTCATATCACTGTGTTAGTGTGTTAGGTCTCATATCACCGTGTTAGTGGGTTATGTCTCATATCACTGTGTTAGTGAGTTAGGTCTCATATCACTGTGTTAGCGGGTCAGGTCTCATATCTCTGTGTTAGCAGGTCAGGTCTCATATCACTGTGTTAGCAGGTCAGGTCTCATATCACTGTGTTAGCAGGTTAGGTCTCATATCACTGTGTTAGTGGGTTATGTCTCATATCACTGTGTTAGCAGGTTAGGTCTCATATCACTGTGTTAGCAGGTTAGGTCTCATATCACTGTGTTAGCAGGTCAGGTCTCATATCACTGTGTTAGCAGGTTAGGTCTCATATCACTGTGTTAGCAGGTTAGGTCTCATATCACTGTGTTAGCAGGTTAGGTCTCATATCACTGTGTTAGCAGGTCAGGTCTCATATCACTGTGTTAGCAGGTCAGGTCTCATATCACTGTGTTGGCAGGTTATGTCTCATATCACTGTGTTAGCAGGTCAGGTCTCATATCACTGTGTTAGCAGGTTAGGTCTCATATCACTGTGTTAGCAGGTTAGTCTCATATCACTGTGTTAGATTATGTCTCATATCACTGTGTTAGCAGGTTATGTCTCATATCACTGTGTTAGCAGGTTAGGTCTCATATCACTGTGTTAGCAGGTTAGGTCTCATATCACTGTGTTAGCAGGTTAGGTCTCATATCACTGTGTTAGCAGGTTAGGTCTCATATCACTGTGTTAACAGGTTAGGTCTCATATCACTGTGTTAGCAGGTTAGGTCTCATATCACTGTGTTAGCAGGTTAGGTCTCATATCACTGTGTTAGCAGGTCAGGTCTCATATCACTGTGTTAGCAGGCTATGTATCATATCACTGTGTTAGTAGGTTAGGTCTCATATCACTGTGTTAGCGGGTCAGGGCTCATATCACTGTGTTAGTGGGTTATGTCTCATATCATTGTCTTAGCAGGTTAGGTCTCATATCACTGTGTTAGTGGGTTATGTCTCATATCACTGTGTTAGTAGGTTAGGACTCATATCACTGTAAGTAGGTTAGGTCTCATATCACTGTGTTAGCAGGTTAGGCCTCGTATCACTGTGTTAGCAGGTCAGGTCTCATATCACTGTTAGCAAGTCAGGTCTCATATCACTGTGTTAGTGGGTTATGTCTCATATCACTGTGTTAGCAGGTCAGGTCTCATATCACTGTGTTAGCAGGTTAGGCCTCATATCACTGTGTTAGCAGGTCAGGTCTCATATCACTGTGTTAGCAGATCAGGTCTCATATCACTGTGTTAGCAGGTTAGGTCTCATATCACTGTGTTAGTGGGTTATGTCTCATATCACTGTGTTAGTGGGTTAGGTCTCATATCACTGTGTTAGTGGGTTATGTCTCATATCACTGTGTTAGTGGGTTAGGTCTCATATCACTGTGTTAGCAGGTCAGGTCTCATATCACTATGTTAGCAGGTTAGGCCTCATATCACTGTGTTAGCAGGTCAGGTCTCATATCACTGTGTTAGCAAGTCAGGTCTCATATCACTGTGTTAGCGGGTCAGGTCTCATATCACTGTGTTAGCAGGTCAGGTCTCATATCACTGTGTTAGCAGGTTAGGTCTCATATCACTGTGTTAGCAGGTTAGGTCTCATATCACTGTGTTAGTAGGTTAGGTCTCATATCACTGTATTAGCAGGTTAGGTCTCATATCACTGTGTTAGCAGGTCAGGTCTCATATCACTGTGTTAGCAGGTTAGGTCGCATATCACTGTGTTAGCAGGTCAGGTCTCAATTCACTGTGTTAGCAGGTTAGGTCTCATATCACTATTTTAGCAGGTCAGGTCTCATATCACTGTGTTAGCAGGTCAGGTCTCATATCACTGTGTTAGCAGGTCAGGTCTCATATCACTGTGTTAGCAGGTTAGGTCTCATATCACTGTGTTAGTGGGTTATGTCTCATATCACTGTGTTAGTAGGTTATGTCTCATATCAATGTGTTAGTAGGTTAGGACTCATATCACTGTAAGTAGGTTAGGTCTCATATCACTGTGTTAGCAGGTTAGGCCTCGTATCACTGTGTTAGCAGGTCAGGTCTCATATCACTGTTAGCAAGTCAGGTCTCATATCACTGTGTTAGTGGGTTATGTCTCATATCACTGTGTTAGCAGGTCAGGTCTCATATCACTGTGTTAGCAGGTTAGGCCTCATATCACTGTGTTAGCAGGTCAGGTCTCATATCACTGTGTTAGCAGATCAGGTCTCATATCACTGTGTTAGTGGGTTATGTCTCATATCACTGTGTTAGCAGGTTAGGTCTCATATCACTGTGTTAGTGGGTTATGTCTCATATCACTGTGTTAGTGGGTTAGGTCTCATATCACTGTGTTAGTGGGTTATGTCTCATATCACTGTGTTAGTGGGTTAGGTCTCATATCACTGTGTTAGCAGGTCAGGTCTCATATCACTATGTTAGCAGGTTAGGCCTCATATCACTGTGTTAGCAGGTCAGGTCTCATATCACTGTGTTAGCAAGTCAGGTCTCATATCACTGTGTTAGCGGGTCAGGTCTCATATCACTGTGTTAGCAGGTCAGGTCTCATATCACTGTGTTAGCAGGTTAGGTCTCATATCACTGTGTTAGCAGGTTAGGTCTCATATCACTGTGTTAGTAGGTTAGGTCTCATATCACTGTATTAGCAGGTTAGGTCTCATATCACTGTGTTAGCAGGTCAGGTCTCATATCACTGTGTTAGCAGGTTAGGTCGCATATCACTGTGTTAGCAGGTCAGGTCTCAATTCACTGTGTTAGCAGGTTAGGTCTCATATCACTATTTTAGCAGGTCAGGTCTCATATCACTGTGTTAGCAGGTCAGGTCTCATATCACTGTGTTAGCAGGTCAGGTCTCATATCACTGTGTTAGCAGGTTAGGTCTCATATCACTGTGTTAGTGGGTTATGTCTCATATCACTGTGTTAGTAGGTTAGGTCTCATATCACTGTGTTAGTAGGTTAGGTCTCATATCACTGTGTTAGCAGGTCAGGTCTCATATTACTGTGTTAGCAGGTTAGGTCTCATATCACTGTGTTAGCGGGTCAGGTCTCATATCACTGTGTTAGCGGGTCAGGTCTCATATCACTGTGTTAGCAGGTCAGGTCTCATATCACTGTGTTAGTGGGTTATGTCTCATATCACTATGTTAGCAGCTTATGTCTCATATCACTGTGTTAGTGGGTTATGTCTCATATCACTGTGTTAGTAGGTTAGGTCTCATATCACTGTGTTAGCAGGTTAGGTCTCATATCACTGTGTTAGCAGGTTAGGTCTCATATCACTGTGTTAGCAGGTCAGGTCTCATATCACTGTGTTAGCAGGTCAGGTCTCATATCAATGTGTTAGCAGGTTAGGCCTCATATCACTGTGTTAGCAGGTCAGGTCTCATATCACTGTGTTAGCAGGTTATGTCTCATATCACTGTGTTAGCAGGTTAGGTCTCATATCACTGTGTTAGCAGGTCAGGTCTCATATCACTGTGTTAGCAGGTTAGGTCTCATATCACTGTGTTAGCAGGTCAGGTCTCATATCACTGTGTTAGCAGGTTAGGTCTCATATCACTGTGTTAGCAGGTTAGGTCTCATATCACTGTGTTAGCAGGTTAGGTCTCATATCACTGTGTTAGCAGGTCAGGTCTCATACCACTGTGTTAGCAGGTTAGGTTGCATATTACTGTATTAGCAGGTCAGGTCTCATATCACTTTGTTAGTGGGTTATGTCTCATATCACTGTGTTAGCAGGTAAGGTCTCATATCACTGTGATAGTGGGTTATGTCTCATATCACTGTGTTAGTAGGTTAGGTCTCATATCACTGTGTTAGTAGGTTAGGTCTCATATCACTGTGGTAGTGGGTTAGGTCTCATATCACTGTGTTAGCAGGTCAGGTCTCATATCACTGTGTTAGTGGGTTAGGTCTCATATCACTGTGTTAGCAGGTAAGGTCTCATATCACTGTGTTAGCAGGTCAGGTCTCATATCACTATATTAGCAGGTTAGGCCTCATATCACTGTGTTAGCAGGTCAGGTCTCATATCACTGTGTTAGCAGGTCAGGTATCATATCACTGTGTTAGCAGGTTAGGCCTCATATCACTGTGTTAGCAGGTCAGGTCTCATATCACTGTGTTAGCAGGTTAGGTCTCATATCACTGTATTAGCAGGTCAGGTCTCATATCACTGTGTTAGCAGGTCAGGTCTCATATCACTGTGTTAGCAGGTTAGGTTGCATATCACTGTGTTAGCAGGTCAGGCCTCATATCACTGTGTTAGTGGGTTATGTCTCATATCACTGTGTTAGCAGGTCAGGTCTCATATCACTGTGTTAGCAGGTTAGGTCTCATATCACTGTGTTAGCAGGTCAGGTCTCATATCACTGTGTTAGCAGGTCAGGTCTCATATTACTGTGTTAGCAGGTCAGGTCTCATATCACTGTGTTAGCAGGTTAGGTCTCATATCACTGTGTTAGCAGGTCAGGTCTCATATCACTGTGTTAGCAGGTCAGGTCTCATATCACTGTGTTAGCAGGTCAGGTTTCATATCATTGATATCCAGGCTTAAATATATGAGATTTGGGATACAGTTAGGGATTTGGGATACAGTTACAGATTTGGGATACAGTTAGAGATTTGGGATACAGTTAGAGATTTGGGATACAGTTAGAGATTTGGGATACAGTTAGAGATTTGGGATACAGCTAGAGATTTGGGATACAGTTAGAGATTTGGGATACAGTTAGAGATTTGGGATACAGCTAGATATTTGGGATACAGTTAGAGATTTGGGATACAGTTAGAGATTTGGGATACAGTTAGAGATTTGGTATACAGTTAGAGATTTGGGATACAGTTAGAGATTTGGTATACAGTTAGAGATTTGGGATACAGTTAGAGATTTGGTATACAGTTAGAGATTTGGGATACAGTTAGAGATTTGGGATACAGTTAGAGATTTGGGATACAGCTAGAGATTTGGGATACAGTTACAGATTTGGTATACAGTTAGAGATTTGGGATACAGTTAGAGATTTGGTATACAGTTAGAGATTTGGGATACAGTTAGAGATTTGGGATACAGCTAGAGATTTGGAACAGAATAAACCCATGTATGTTCACCATGCTGTAAAAAAGTTTAAACGATTGAGAAGCAAGTTTTAACAACTTATATTTATTAATCACTCTCGTTGGTGCGGATGAAAGCGTATTATGTGGTCATTCGTGTGGGAGGAAACCGGAGTACCCGGGGGGAAAACCCACCTGTCCGATCTGGCGACAACCGTACCATCTCACATGCTGTAGAAACTGATCTGAAATCTGAATCCCATCTAAGGCTACAGGGTGTTCTCCTATCACCATGTTGTAGAGACAGGTCTGAGATCTGAATCCCATCTGGGGCTACAGGGTGTTCTCCTATCACCATGTTGTAGAGACAGGTCTGAGATCTGAATCCCATCTAAGGCTACATGGTGTTCTCCTATCACCATATTGTAGAGACAGGTCTGAGATCTGAATCCCATCTAAGGCTACATGGTGTTCTCCTATCACCATATTGTAGAGACAGGTCTGAGATCTGAATCCCATCTAAGGCTACAGGGTGTTCTCCTATCACCATATTGTAGAGACAGGTCTGAGATCTGAATCCCATCTAAGGCTACAGGGTGTTCTCCTATCACCATGTTGTAGAGACAGGTCTGAGATCTGAATCCCATCTACGGCTACAGGGTGTTCTCCTATCACCATGTTGTAGAGACAGGTCTGAGATCTGAATCCCATCTAAGGCTACAGGGTGTTCTCCTATCACCATATTGTAGAGACAGGTCTGAGATCTGAATCCCATCTAAGGCTACATGGTGTTCTCCTATCACCATATTGTAGAGACAGGTCTGAGATCTGAATCCCATCTAAGGTTACAGGGTGTTCTCCTATCACCATATTGTAGAGACAGGTCTGAGATCTGAATCCCATCTAAGGCTACAGGGTGTTCTCCTATCACCATATTGTAGAGACAGGTCTGAGATCTGAATCCCATCTAAGGCTACATGGTGTTCTCCTATCACCATGTTGTAGAGACAGGTCTGAGATCTGAATCCCATCTAAGGCTACAGGGTGTTCTCCTATCACCATGTTGTAGAGACAGGTCTGAGATCTGAATCCCATCTAAGGCTACAGGGTGTTCTCCTATCACCATATTGTAGAGACAGGTCTGAAATCTGAATCCCATCTAAGGCTACAGGGTGTTCCTCCTTCAATTACACCGATCCTGCCAAGTTAATAAAAGAGTAGATACCATCTGTGAGGGATTTAATATGTGCAGTGATGACATCCTCCGGACCCATTCTGTGAGACCATTTTGACGGTGAATATGCATGCTCCATCTCCTGAAAAAAAGATTGTTGTCAAGTGTATACACTAGTAGAACTTCCCACAGAACAATAGACTAGTAGAACTTCCCACATAACTATAGACTTGTAGAACTTCCCATAGAACAATAGACTAGTAGAACTTCCCATAGAACAATAGACTAGTAGAACTTCCCATAGAACAATAGACTAGTAGAACTTCCCATAGAACAATAGACTCGTAGAACTTCCCATAGAACTATAGACTAGTAGAACTTCCCACATAACTATAGACTAGTAGAACTTCCCACAGAACTATAGACTAGTAGAACTTCCCATAGAACAATAGACTTGTAGAACTTCCCACAGAACTATAGACTAGTAGAACTTCCCACAGAAATATAGACTAGTAGAACTTCCCATAGAACTATAGACTTGTAGAACTTCCCATAGAACAATAGACTAGTAGAACTTCCCATAGAACTATAGACTAGTAGAACTTCCCATAGAACAATAGACTAGTAGAACTTCCCATAGAACTATAGACTAGTAGAACTTCCCATAGAACTATAGACTAGTAGAACTTCCCATAGAACAATAGACTAGTAGAACTTCCCACAGAACTATAGACTTGTAGAACTTCCCACAGAACTATAGACTAGTAGAACTTTCCATAGAACTATAGACTCGTAGAACTTCCCATAGAACTATAGACTTGTAGAACTTCCCACAGAACTATAGACTAGTAGACCTTCCCATAGAACTATAGACTTGTAGAACTTCCCACAGAACAATAGACTCGCAGAACTTCCCATAGAACTATAGACTTGTAGAACTTCCCATAGAACTATAGACTTGTAGAACTTCCCATAGAACTATAGACTCGTAGAACTGTCCACAGAACTATAGACTAGTAGAACTTCCCATAGAACTATAGACTAGTAGAACTTCCCACAGAACTATAGACTAGTAGAACTTCCCATAGAACAATAGACTAGTAGAACTTCCCATAGAACTATAGACTCGTAGAACTTTCCACAGAACAATAGACTTGTAGAACTTCCCATAGAACTATAGACTCATATAACTTCCCATAGAACTATAGACTTGTAGAACTTCCCATAGAACTATAGACTTGTAGAACTTCCCACAGAACTATAGACTAGTAGAACTTTCCATAGAACTATAGACTCGTAGAACTTCCCATAGAACTATAGACTTGTAGAACTTCCCACAGAACTATAGACTAGTAGACCTTCCCATAGAACTATAGACTTGTAGAACTTCCCACAGAACAATAGACTCGCAGAACTTCCCATAGAACTATAGACTTGTAGAACTTCCCATAGAACTATAGACTTGTAGAACTTCCCATAGAACTATAGACTCGTAGAACTGTCCACAGAACTATAGACTAGTAGAACTTCCCACAGAACTATAGACTAGTAGAACTTCCCACAGAACTATAGACTAGTAGAACTTCCCATAGAACAATAGACTAGTAGAACTTCCCATAGAACTATAGACTCGTAGAACTTTCCACAGAACAATAGACTTGTAGAACTTCCCATAGAACTATAGACTCATATAACTTCCCATAGAACTATAGACTTGTAGAACTTCCCATAGAACTATAGACTTGTAGAACTTCCAATAGAACTATAGACATGTAGAACTTCCCATAGAACTATAGACTCATAGAACTTCCCATAGAACTATAGACTCATAGAACTTCCCATAGAACTATAGACTCGTAGAACTTCCTATAGAACTATAGACTTGTAGAACTTTCCATAGAACAATAGACTCATATAATTTTCCATAGAACTATAGACACGTAGAACTTTCCATAGAACTATAGACTCGTAGAACTTCCAATAGAACTATAGACTTGTAGAACTTCCAATAGAACTATAGACTCGTAGAACTTTCCATAGAACTATAGACTAGTAGAACTTCCCATAGAACTATAGACTCGTAGAACTTTCCATAGAACTATAGACTCGTAGAACTTCCAATAGAACTATAGACTTGTAGAACTTCCAATAGAACTATAGACTTGTAGAACTTTCCATAGAACTATAGACTAGTAGAACTTCCCATAGAACTATAGACTTGTAGAACTGTCCATAGAACTATAGACTAGTAGAACTTCCCACAGAACTATAGACTAGTAGAACTTCCCATAGAACAATAGACTCGTAGAACTTCCCACAGAACTATAGACATGTAGAACTTTCCATAGAACTATAGACTCGTAGAACTTTCCATAGAACTATAGACTTGTAGAACTTCCCATAGAACTATAGACTTGTAGAACTTTCCATAGAACTATAGACTTGTAGAACTTCCCATAGAACTATAGACTTGTAGAACTTTTCATAGAACTATAGACTTGTAGAACTTCCCATAGAACTATAGACTTGTAGAACTTTCCATAGAACTATAGACTCGTAGAACTTCCCATAGAACTATTGACTCGTAGAACTTCCCATAGAACTATAGACTTGTAGAACTTCCCATAGAACTATAGACTCATAGAACTTCCCATAGAACTATAGACTTGTAGAACTTTCCATATAACTATAGACGCGTAGAACTTTCCATAGAACTATAGACTCATAGAACTTCCCATAGAACTATAGACTCATAGAACTTTCCATATAACTATAGACTCGTAGAACTTCCCATAGAACTATAGACTTGTAGAACTTCCCATAGAACTATAGACTTGTAGAACTTCCCATAGAACTATAGACTCATAGAACTTCCCATAGAACTATAGACTTGTAGAACTTCCCATAGAACTATAGACATGTAGAACTTCCCATAGAACTATAGACTCATAGAACTTCCCATAGAACTATAGACTCATAGAACTTCCCATAGAACTATAGACTTGTAGAACTTCCCATAGAACTATAGACTTGTAGAACTTCCCATAGAACTATAGACTCATAGAACTTCCCATAGAACTATAGACTCATAGAACTTCCCATAGAACTATAGACTCATAGAACTTCCCATAGAACTATAGACTTATAGAACTTCCCATAGAACTATAGACTTGTAGAACTTCCCATAGAACTATAGACTCGTAGAACTTTCCATAGAACAATAGACTCGTAGAACTTCCCATAGAACTATAGACTTGTAGAACTTCCAATAGAACTATAGACATGTAGAACTTCCCATAGAACTATAGACTCATAGAACTTCCCATAGAACTATAGACTCATAGAACGTCCCATAGAACTATAGACTCGTAGAACTTCCTATAGAACTATAGACTTGTAGAACTTTCCATAGAACAATAGACTCGTAGAACTTTCCATAGAACTATAGACACGTAGAACTTTCCATAGAACTATAGACTCGTAGAACTTCCAATAGAACTATAGACTTGTAGAACTTCCAATAGAACTATAGACTCGTAGAACTTTCCATAGAACTATAGACTAGTAGAACTTCCCATAGAACTATAGACTAGTAGAACTTCCCACAGAACTATAGACTTGTAGAACTTTCCATAGAACTACAGACTCATAGAACTTTCCATAGAACTATAGACTTGTAGAACTTCCCATAGAACTATAGACTTGTAGAACTTCCCATAGAACTATAGACTTGTAGAACTTTTCATAGAACTATAGACTTGTAGAACTTCCCATAGAACTATAGACTCGTAGAACTTTCCATATAACAATAGACTTGTAGAACTTCCCATAGAACTATAGACTTGTAGAACTTCCCATAGAACTATAGACTTGTAGAACTTCCCATAGAACTATAGACTCATAGAACTTCCCATAGAACTATAGACTTGTAGAACTTCCCATAGAACTATAGACATGTAGAACTTCCCATAGAACTATAGACTCATAGAACTTCCCATAGAACTATAGACTCATAGAACTTCCCATAGAACTATAGACTCGTAGAACTTCCCATAGAACTATAGACTTGTAGAACTTCCCATAGAACTATAGACTCGTAGAACTTTACATAGAACAATAGACTCATAGAACCTTCCATAGAACTATAGACACATAGAACTTTCCATAGAACTATAGACTCGTAGAACTTCCAATAGAACTATAGACACGTAGAACTTCCAATAGAACTATAGACTTGTAGAACTTTCCACAGAACTATAGACTTGTAGAACTTCCCATAGAACTATAGACTTGTAGAACTTTCCATAGAACTATAGATTTGTAGAAATTTCCATAGATAGAACTTTCTTTCTCTAACCATAACCCTGGCAATAATGTTCAATCTGTTGAATATGGCCGGTAACCGTTAGAATTAGAATTAGAATTCTATTCCATTAATCTTGAAATGGAAGAGTTTTTTATTTGTGTTTTTTCTTGATCCAGATTTATATATTCAGATTACAATTTCACTTATGAAATGTAATCATTTCTGTCTTAGGCCATCAGATGTCACATATTGCGAGCATACACTTGACAGAGTGATGTAATCACTAGTGGTGATGATGATGATGAGCTCTATCTATCTTCTATCTTCCGCTAATGTCAAACACTTTGCGGCGATGTAGACATTTTCAAACCGCAGAGATATTAGTAGAATGAAATGTCAAAAGCAAACTATAAGAGAGAAATGAAAACTATGTTGGGTTAAAATCTACAAGTAGCTAGGCAGAACAAATAGAAGCAGGCATGATCAATACAGCAAACACCGTAGGGAGATGGGCAATTTTCAGTAGACCGACGCAATATTTGGTGGACTCGGTTTTGCTAATTTTCGAAAACTGATAGCCTCTTAAAAAAATAGTTGTGACTGGCTCATAATCGGTAAAATCTTTATCTCAACCAGCTGATCAGAACATAGTATCAACCACGCATAACGCGCCTTCATCTGTGTGTGTTTTTACGTTTATTTATCGTCGCTACCGGTTGCCCATATGAGCGACGCCTCCTGAAGAGATTAGTTATTTTAGATTTTGGAGGATAGTGCATGATACAGACAGAGACCCATTCCAGAATCTCCTCTGGTTCTTTTACGTGCACAGTGTAAAGCACCGACACGAGACCTCGGTTTAACGTCCCATCTGAAAGACTGTTAATTTTATTAGGGTCAGACGGCGGATCCCTGGATTACCAGTCCAGCGTGTTACCACTGGACTACAGATCCGTCTGTTAGCGCCTTCATCACTTGCTCCGCCCAGGGTTAGGGTCAAAACGCGTGGTTGATGTCATTATTCAGTTGGGTGGTTGAGAAAAAAGGCTTACCCTCATAATCCCTCATGACGTCATGTGTTAATTTTTGTGTATACAACACTGTACAATGGTCTACTTAAATGTTGATCAGCAGAAAACAAAAGGATGTCATTCACAAAACATATGTTCGCTGTCACACTGAAATGCCACCATTCGTTTATATCGGACAGAAAATAATGGTACATTATTTAAAATACATGAAATTTACCAAAGTCTAGGTTCGCCTTGCAAACATTTTCTGATATATTTATACTTCATGCAAAGCTAACATGTTTACTTTGCTGTTGCAAAAGTTTCGAATTCTGTTTTAACCAAATATGTTTTTAAATGAATGACATATTCATGTATACGATTTATATATATATATATGAGTTCTATCCATTCAGAACTGATTTGATAGATACACATTTAGCACAATATTTTCAAATTTAATTAATCTCAATTTTCTAGCCGCATTTTGAATAAACAAGATGGCGGAAAATTTGACTGTCCCGTCAGATTTCGAAATGCCGAGATCAAAAGGTTACACATTCCGACATTAATGCATATATTTGCAGCAATCATGACATTTCTTGTATTCACATATATATATTTATGTAGCGTGCAGAAATTTAAGACTGCAAATTCCAGATGCCATTGAAATAAACAAGCCCATGCGCATACCCAGCCTCCACAGGCACAAGTTTGAAGTCACACGTGACTCACAGGCACAAAACACAGTTTTGTTGCACTATGGTCATATAGTAAGTACTGTTTACTAAAGGCAACCAATGGAAATGAAACATTCATGCAGAAACATCAACGAGAAACTGGGTCAAAACGACCAGATCACTGATATGCCCTTGTTGTCCTATCTATCTTCCTTTAATGTCAAACCCCTCGTGGGGACGTAGACATGTTGCGCATCAAAAACCGCTAAGAAGTTAAAAGTATGAGTAGTTAAAAGTATAATTTAAAAAGATATGAAAATAAGTTGTGGTAAAAGTTTAAAAGCAGCTACGCAGAACACAGGGATTCGGCACGTTTGGTGGTACTAGTATATATATTTAAGTACAGGGATTCTACTCTGTGGGATGTCAGATTTCGCATCGATCAGTAAAATGGCCCTATCTGAGACAATTTTGTACAAAGCTGTCCAAATATAACGACTATCCCGAGTCTTTATATTGTTCTTCAAATAAAACACAACTTTAAGCTGCATGCATGTATACTTTGCAAACAATTGCCACAAACATTGGCCATAGCAGGTCACATTTCCGTACTAGGACACGGGTTCTGTCAGCAACAACAAAAAATCTTCGACGGGAGAGTTTTAACTGTGAATAACATTATCAATAAAATGTGTTTCCACTAACGTGTAGGTTTATTCGGCAAAAATGTACATCAAAAAGAGATTTCGTAGCATTTTCAATTTGTTTTGAAAAATTCTAAAGCGGCGCAATTCGCTTTGAAACGAGCGTTGAAACGAGCGTTCTGATTGGATTATGATTATTCTTCATATATAAAAAAACATCTTGTTACATTCTAATAATCCAATCAGAACGCTCGTTTCAACGCGAATTGCGCCGCTTTAGAATTTTTCAAAACAAATTGAAAATGCTACGAAATCTCTTTTTGACGTACATTTTTGCCGAATAAACCTACACGTTAGTGGAAATACATTTTATTGATAATGTTATTCACAGTTAAAACTCTCCCGTCGAAGATTTTTTTTTGTTGCTGACAGAACCCGTGTCCTAGTACGGAAATGTGACCTGCTATGGCCAATGTGTGTGGCAATTGTTTGCAAAGTATACATGCATGCAGCTTAAAGTGGTGTTTTATTTGAAGAACAATATAAAGACTCAGGATAGGCGTTATATTTGGACAGCTTTGTACAAAATTGTCTCAGATAGGGCCATTTTACTGATCGATGCGAAATCTGACATCCCAGAGTAGAATCCCTGTACTTAAATATATATACTAGTACCCCCAAACGTGCCGAATCCCTGTGACGCAGAACAACTAGGGACTGGCATGTTCAATATGGCAAACTGCCGTATTGAATTGCTCTATGGTAGGGAGATGGACAATGTCAGGAGGGAGGTGGTTCCAATGATAGATTGTTCTTGGAAAGAAGGAGAACTTGTAGTAGTCTGTAGTTGCTGTAATTAACCTATAGCTTAAGGAATGGCAATGGCGAGTAGGACGGGAGAGGGGAACTAGGTAATTTTCAATGGGAATAGCAACAAGATCATTATGAATTTTATACATAAGCGATAACCTATTGTCAATACGCCGTTGATCTAGTCTGCATAGATTTAGGGAACGTAGCATGTCTGTAACACTAGAGGTACGATAGAAGTCAGCCTTTATCCAACGGGCTGCTCTTCGCTGGACACCTTCAATTTGGTCTATCAATGTTTGGGTATGGGACGACCAGATCTCGGAGCCATATTCAAGCTGGGGTCTCACTAATGTCTGGTAAGCCATGGTCTTAAGGGGTTCAGATTTGACCTGGAGGTTTCTACGTAGAAATCCTAATGTTTGGTTTGCTTTCTTTGTTGACCTTTTTATGTGGGTGTCCCATGACAGGTTATTTGAGATATCCACGCCAAGGTATTTGGCTGAGGTGACCGACTCAAGTAGGACTCCATGGAGTTTATAATTGCTGGGAATAGGATGTTTCCTTCTGGTGACGTGGATAACTTGACATTTGGAGGGGTTAAATTCCATGTCCCACTCCAACTCCCACTCTTCTAATCTGTCCCGACAGGAAGACCGTGGCGTCCAGTGGTAGAGCGTCAGATTTAGAATCGAACGGTCCCGGGTTCGATACTCGGTCAGGCCATGTATGTAGTGTCATTGAGCAAGGCACCTCACCCACGTTGCTTAGTACTCGTTAATCGCTTAGGTCGGCTAAGCCTGCCCAGGAAAACATGTCTAAGTCCTCATGAGGAACATACATACATACAAGACCTTACTCTCAACAAATACTTTTTATTTCATGGAGATCGGTCGAATAACACCAGAATGGCACATTGTTTCATCGTGAACAGCAGAAAATGCAATGTTTTCGCTGGGCGTTCGGTTTTTGACAATATCCGATGTGAATGAGTGCTGTTGCCTCATTGGTCAAAAATGAAACATATAAATCCATATGAAAACAGCAGCCAATGAAATACAGTTGTATATTCACCGCGGATCTTATCCAAAATGGAACAATTATTGGATTTTACTTTTGTTTTCGACTTGTTTTCTGTATTGCTCGGTTGGAGCTGCAGACAGCATGATTCGCGAGAGAAAGATTGCATTTAACGAAGTAGGTGTGATTTTTAGATATTATGAGCATTACACGGTGGAAAACGACGAGAAAACATACCGCCAAATCAAAAACCGAACGCCCAGCGAAAACGACAACAATGCATTTCCTGCTGTTCACGATGAAACAATGTGCCATTCTGGTGTTATTTGACCGATCTCCATGAAATAAAAAGTATTTGTTGATAGAATAAGGTCTTCCTGTCGGGACCACAAGGGCATATCAGTGATCTGGTCGTTTTTACATAGTTTCTCGTTGATGTTTCTGCATGCATGTTTCATTTCCATTGGTTGCCTTTAGTAAACATTACTTGCTATATGACCATAGGGCAACAAAATTAAATTTGTGTCTGTGGCACAAGTCTTACAAGACACAATTTTTATAACCGTTCATGTCCGAAAAGCTTCAAAATATTGGTCAGAAATCCCCGCCATCGGTTCAGGGCGAAAATGAGCTTTAAAGCAGCATTACATCGTAATAAACGATGTTTTGGGTAAATATAAATACTAATGTGTGTGTGTTTACAAAAATCGAAATAGTCACTCAGAAACGATAAAATTCCAATAAAATTAAACCGTCGTATATGCGAATTTGTTTATCAACACACGAAATGTTAACACGCACAGCGCGCATGCGTGAAACAACAGAGGATGTAGAAAGACTATCTATCTTCCTCTAATGTCGAACCCCTCGCGGGGATGTAGACATGTCCTAAAAGACTTAGCTAACAAAAGTATGAATCAACATATCAAGTAATTTAATTAAAAAAGACAACGTGGGACAAATGGGGATGATGCATTCCGAATGTAATCAAGTGCGGACGATGCGTTCCGGTTGTAAACAAGTGCGCGACCGATCACTCGGAAAGTCCTACTTTTGGTTTCGAGTTTGTTTTATCGAGAGAAAAAAACACTGTTTACCAAATGAACATAAGCATACAAAGTATAATGTTAGAAACTTAGAATGTGTGGCAGCATTGCTACCAATACGTAAAAATTGAATTTTTCAAATATCTTTTATTTCATACGATGTAATGCTGCTTTAACGATAAGTCGTGATAGCGCAGTGGATGCGCGTTCGCTTCAGGTGCGAAAGGTCCGGAGTTCGAGCCCCACTGGAGCCGTTATGATTGTGCCCTTAGGCAAGGCATTTAAATTCCACGTTGCCTCTTCTCTCTTCCTCGTGGCGATGGATTCCATCAGGAATGAGGTCTCGAGAGTGATTTATATAAGTTGAAATAACTTGTTTCGCAATCGAGCTAAAATAAATTTGTATAAACTAACGATAAGACCTCGAAATAACAGAAAATAAAAATTTATGTAGAGGTCTTATTTATAGGACTAGTCCCGACCAGAAGACCTTATTCTATCAACAAATACTTTTTAGTTGATGGAGATCGGTCAAATAACACCAGAATGGCACATTATTTCATTGTGAACAGCAGGAAATGCAATGTTGTCGTTTCGCTGGCCGTTCGGTTTTTGACAACATCAGCTGTGAATGAATGCTGTTGCCTCATTGGTCAAAAATGAAACATGTAAATCCATATTAAAACAGCAGCCAATGAAATAACACTGTCTATTCACCACAGATATTAATTGAATAATTGTATTTTCCTTTAATTTTCGACTTGTTTTCTTATTGCTCTGGGGGATCTGCATGCTGAGGTTGCATACAACATGATTCGCGAGACAACGATCGCTTTTAACGAATTAGGTGGAAATTCTAGCTGTAAAACGAATAAATAAAAATGCCAATATTTTACCGAAGGCCCAGCGAATACAACAATGTTGCTGTTCATGATGAACCAATGTGCCATTCTGGTGTTATTTGACCGATCTCCATCAAATAAAAAGTATTTGTTGATAGAATAAGGTCTTCCGGTCAGGACCACAAGGGCATATCAGTGATCTGGTCAATTTGACCTAGTTTCTCGTCGATGCTTCTGCATGCATGTTTCATTTCCGTTGGTTGCCTTCAGTAAACATTACTTACTATATGACAATAGGGCAAACAAAAAATAATTTGTGCCTGTGCCAGCCTCCCAGGACCCCCAACATTACTACATCCCAGCACAGGCATCCGGCGCATACCCTGGACCCTCTCCCCTGAGTTCCCAGGACCATGTTACAAACCAAAATACATTGTAACATCAATCAAATATAATCAGTCAACTGATCAAGTCATGGGAACAATTATTGTGTTGATTGGATTTTTACTTCATTTTATAAATATGTAGTCTATCCATCTTCCTCTAATGTCAAGGGGATAGAGACATGTTGCGAGTAGAAGTTAAAAGTATGAGTAGTTAAAAGCATAAATATATAAGAAAGTAATAAAAAATAAGTTTGGTAAATATATTGAATTGAACATTGTGCATTTAGTAATTTCTCCAGTCCAAATCACATCATTTTGTTGCAGGTTCCGATATGAACCTACTACCACCATCAGCATTTGAGAAGAACACTAGACCGGCGGATCCGTGGAGAGAGATAGCGAAAGCAACAGAAGAAGTTGCCCAACTCAAAGCTAAGCTCAAGTAAGATAGGAAATGTTTCTTTTGATTTGTTTGTCTTTGGATTTAGAATCTAACCAAAAGATGATTATGTCCATGTAGTGAATTTCCAGCTTTACATTGTGGAAGAAGAACCCAGGTGACCGTCTGAATGTCCCTCTGAGCACCCAGGTAGAACCACTGGATGAAGAACCCAGGTGACCGTCTGAATGCCCCTCTGAGCACCCAGGTAGAACCACTGGAAGAAGAACCCAGGTGACCGTCTGAATGCCCCTCTGAGCACCCAGGTAGAACCACTGGAAGAAGAACCCAGGTGACCGTCTGAATGCCCCTCTGAGCACCCAGGTAGAACCACTGGATGAAGAACCCAGGTGACCGTCTGAATGTCCCTCTAAGCACCCAGGTAGAACCACTGGATGAAGAACCCAGGTGACCGTCTGAATGCCCCTCTAAGCACCCAGGTAGAACCACTGGAAGAAGAACCCAGGTGACCGTCATGTCCCTCTGAGCACCCAGGTAGAACCACTGGAAGAAGAACCCAGATAGTACATGATAGTACATGCCTGGTAAACTACATGATAGTACATGCCTGGTAAACTACATGATAGTACATGCCTGGTAAACTACATGATAGTACATGCCTGGTAAACTACATGATAGTACATGCCTGGTAAACTACATGATAGTACATGCCTGGTAAACTACATGATAGTACATGCCTGGTAAACTACATGATAGTACATGCCTGGCAAACTACATGATAGTACACATCTGGTAAACTACATGATAGTACATGCCTGGTAAACTACATGATAGTACATGCCTCGTAAACTACATGATAGTACATGCCTGGTAAACTACATGATAGTACATGCCTGGTAAACTACATGATAGTACATGCCTGGTAAACTACATGATAGTACATGCCTGGTAAACTACATGATAGTACATGCCTGGTAAACTACATGATAGTACATGCCTGGTAAACTACATGATAGTACATGCCTGGTAAACTACATGATAGTACATGCCTGGTAAACTACATGATAGTACACACCTGGCAAACTACATGATAGTACATGCCTGGTAAACTACATGATAGTACATGCCTGGTAAACTACATGATAGTACCTCTTTATGGAGTTATACGTAAATCTCGACATCCAATATAGCTCTGTCACCAATAAAACATAGAAGTGAATGGATTCTCAGATCTCACCATGAAGTAATAGAATGATATAAACTTATCTTTTCAGGGATGCCGAGAGTAAATCATCACAACCAGCATCGTATGTGCCACCTGCAGTTCAGGTAAATCCATCAATGAAGTTAGATCTCAGTTACTATCACCTGTTTATCCCTGATCATTCATACATCCCACTAGTTCCCAACCTCCATAGCCAGTTCTCCATGATCCAATAACCCCCACAAACAGTCCCCAACCTCCATAGCCAGTTCTCCATGATCCAATAACCCCCACAAACAGTCCCCATCCTCCATAGCCAGTTCTCCATGATCCAACAACCCCCACAAACAGTCCCCAACCTCCATAGCCAGTTCTCCATGACCCAACAACCCCCACAAACAGTCCCCATCCTCCATAGCCAGTTCTCCATGACCCAACAACCCCCACAAACAGTCCCCATCCTCCATATCCAGTTCTCCATGACCCAACAACCCCCACAAACAGTCCCCATCCTCCATAGCCAGTTCTCCATGACCCAACAACCCCCACAAACAGTCCCCAACCTCCATAGCCAGTTCTCCATGACCCAACAGCCCCCACAAACAGTCCCCAACCTCCATAGCCAGTTCTCCATGATCCAATAACCCCCACAAACAGTCCCCAACCTCCATAGCCAGTTCTCCATGATCCAATAACCCCCCACCAACAGTCCCCAACCTCCATAGCCAGTTCTCCATGATCAAACAACCCCCCACAAACAATCCCCAACCTCCATAGCCAGTTCTCCATGATCCAACAACCTCCCACAGCTAGTCCCCAACCTCCATAGCCAGTTATCCATGATCCAGCAACCTCCCACAGCTAGTCCCAACCTCCATAGCCAGTTATCCATGATCCAGCAACCTCCCACAGCTAGTCCCCAACCTCCATAGCCAGTTATCCATGATGCAGCAACCTCCCACAGCTAGTCCCCAACCTCCATAGCCAGTTATCCATGATCCAGCAACCTCCCACAGCTAGTCCCCAACCTCCATAGCCAGTTATCCATGATGCAGCAACCTCCCACAGCTAGTCCCCAACCTCCATAGCCAGTTATCCATGATCCAGCAACCTCCACCAACAGTCCCCAACCTCCATAGCCAGTTCTCCATGATCCAGCAACCTCCCACAGCTAGTCCCCAACCTCCATAGCCAGTTATCCATGATCCAGCAACCTCCCACAGCTAGTCCCCAACCTCCATAGCCAGTTATCCATTATCCAGCAACCTCCCACAGCTAGTCCCCAACCTCCATTGCCAGTTATCCATGATCCAGCAACCTCCCACAGCTAGTCCCCAACCTCCATTGCCAGTTATCCATTATCCAGCAACCTCCCACAGCTAGTCCCCAACCTCCATTGCCAGTTATCCATTATCCAGCAACCTCCCACAGCTAGTCCCCAACCTCCATAGCCAGTTATCCATGATCCAGCAACCTGCCACAGCTAGTCCCCAACCTCCATAGCCAGTTATCCATGATCCAGCAACCTGCCACAGCTAGTCCCCAACCTCCATAGCCAGTTATCCATGATCCAGCAACCTCCCACAGCTAGTCCCCAACCTCCATAGCCAGTTATCCATGATGCAGCAACCTCCCACAGCTAGTCCCCAACCTCCATAGCCAGTTATCCATGATCCAGCAACCTGCCACAGCTAGTCCCCAACCTCCATAGCCAAGTTCTCCATGATGCAGCAACCTCCCACAGCTAGTCCCCAACCTCCATAGCCAGTTATCCATGATCCAGCAACCTCCCACAGCTAGTCCCCAACCTCCATAGCCAGTTATCCATGATCCAGCAACCTCCCACAGCTAGTCCCCAACCTCCATAGCCAGTTCTCCATGACCCAACAACCCCCACCAACAGTCCCCAACCTCCATAGCCAGTTCTCCATGACCCAACAACCCCCACCAACAGTCCCCAACCTCCCATAAGCCAGTTCTCCATGATCCAACAACCCCAATTTATATTTTGGGCAAAATTTCAACACTTTCATCTTAAATAATCTTTCAGCATTTTTAATCACTTTTGCCAAGGTAGAAAATTTTGACAGCTTAATTCAGGGTTCATTCTAGGTCAGAATATGTGGGAGAAGTGAGAAAGCGCGCGATCGCGTGCTTAAATAGTGTTATTTAATAAATTTCAACAAAATATAGTTAAAATGCACAGTATGACCATTAAATACAACATTTGAATATAAGAAGTGCTTCATAATAAGTAAAGCCAGTATATCTTACTGAACAAAATTTTGTATGAAAATTGTAAAAAAAAATTATTATTTTTTTAAAGGGAGAAGTGGGGTCCCCAGAGGGCGAATTCAGGGTCCTTATTCACCCACATCACCCTCTAGAATGATCCCTATTAATAAATGCTAAATGAATAATGCATTATTTCGCTTAACCCGGCTAATTGCTGTATGTTTGTACTATATTCCAGTATGTACCTCAGTGGACTCGGATAAATTATTTGTAAAATCTGGTACAAACTTGTATAATGTTTCAAATGCGTTAGATTGTGTGTCATTTATTTTTACAATGTCGCAAAATTGAAACCATCTGTTGAACAGTGCTGTGGTCTGCAGTTTTTATTAATAAGTTTAGGGAAACCGGGTGTACGATCGATACTGCTGAGCATATTAAAATACCTCAATTATAGGCTGTCTGATTAGCGCAGTTGTTAGCATGCTAGCTTCTCACCAATGCAACCCGGGTTCGATCCTCGGTCTGGGAAGTATATGAGATGGTACGGTGGTTGCCAGATCGGACAGGTGGGTTTTCTCCGAGTACTCCGGTTTCCTCCCACATGAATGACCACATATACACTTTCATGCGAGCCAACGAGAGTGATTAATATAAGTTGTTAAAACTTGCTTCGCAATCGTTGTAAAATAAATAAAGTTTGAATGAAAAAAGTCTAGGTCATTTGGTGGCATGATGTATTAGTCTGCCTGCATGAGATGTGGATTACTTTCAGGAACAAGTCCACCGACCACCGCCGCCAGAAATCTGCAAGTATTCATCGAAGAAGGAAGATTTTAAATACATTGATGAACTTATCAGCAAGCAGGCCTGTGAAATCTCAGAGTTAAAGAATGAAGTAAGATCTCGTAAATGCCAACAAAGGGAGGAAATCACGGAGGTGGAAAGACAACTAACTGTGAAGGATAGAGAATACACACATCAAATTACCTCCCTTGAGATGGAGTTGAAAGTATCAGAAGAGCGCTATGAAACACAGGTAAATATTGAAATACATTTTAAAACTCCTGGGAAAAGCTAACATACATTTTAAAACTCCTGGGAAAAGCTAACATACATTTTAAAACTCCTGGGAAAAGCTAACATACATTTTAAAACTCCTGGGAAAAGCTAACATACATTTTAAAACTCCTGGGAAAAGTTAACATACATTTTAAAACTCCTGGGAAAAGCTAACATACATTTTAAAACTCCTGGAAAAAGCTAACATACATTTTAAAACTCCTGGGAAAAGTTAACACACATTTTAAAACTGCTGTAACAATGTCTGTAAGGTGTGGAGAATGTCTGTAACAATGGTGTGGAGAATGTCTGTAACAATGGTGTGGAGAATGTCTGTAACAATGGTGTGGAGAATGTTTGTAACAATGGTGTGGAGAATGTCTGTAACAATGGTGTGGAGAATGTCTGTAACAATGATGTGGAGAATGTCTGTAACAATGGTGTGGAGAATGTCTGTAACAATGATGTGGGTGATGTCTGTAAGGTGTGGAGAATGTCTGTAACAATGGTGTGGAGAATGTCTGTAACAATGGTGTGGAGAATGTCTGTAACAATGGTGTGGAGAATGTCTGTAACAATGGTGTGGAGAATGTCTGTAACAATGGTGTGGAGAATGTCTGTAACAATGGTGTGGAGAATGTCTGTAACAATGATGTGGAGAATGTCTGTAACAATGGTGTGGAGAATGTCTGTAACAACGGTGTGGAGAATGTCTGTAACAATGATGTGGAGAATGGAGAATGTCTGTAACAATGATGTGGAGAATGTCTGTAACAATGGTGTGGAGAATGTCTGTAACAATGGTGGGGAATGTCTGTAAGGTGTGGAGAATGTCTGTAACAATGGTGTGGAGAATGTCTGTAACAATGATGTGGAGATGTCTGTAAGGTGTGGAGAATGTCTGTAACAATGGTGTGGAGAATGTCTGTAACAATGGTGTGGAGAATGTCTGTAACAATGGTGTGGATGAAGTCTGTAAGGTGTGGAGAATGTCTGTAACAATGATGTGGAGAATGTCTGTAACAATGGTGTGGAGAATGTCTGTAACAATGGTGTGGATGATGTCTGTAAGGTGTGGAGAATGTCTGTAACAATGGTGTGGAGAATGTCTGTAACAATGATGTGGATGATGTCTGTAAGGTGTGGAGAATGTCTGTAACAATGATGTGGAGAATGTCTGTAACAATGATGTGGAGAATGTCTGTAACAATGGTGTGGAGAATGTCTGTAACAATGATGTGGAGAATGTTGTAACAATGATGTGGAGAATGTCTGTAACAATGGTGTGGAGAATGTCTAACAATTGTGTGGAGAATGTCTGTAACAATGATGTGGAGAATGTCTGTAACAATGATGTGGAGAATGTCTGTAACAATGGTGTGGAGAATGTCTGTAACAATGGTGTGGAGAATGTCTGTAACAATGATGTGGAGAATGTCTGTAACAATGGTGTGGAGAATGTCTGTAACAATGGTGTGGAGAATGTCTGTAACAATGGTGTGGAGAGTGTCTGTAACAAAGGTGTGGTGAATGTCTGTAACAATGGTGTGGAGAATGTCTGTAACAATGGTTTGGGGAATGTCTGTAACACTGGTTTGGGGAATGTCTGTAACAATGGTGTGGTGAATGTCTGTAACAATGATGTGGAGAATGTTCGTAACAATGATGTGGAGAATGTCTGTAACAATGATGTGGAGAATGTCTGTAACAATGATGTGGAGAATATCTGTAACAATGGTGTGGAGAATGTTTGTAAAAATGATGTGGAGAATGTCTGTAACAAAGGTGTGGTGAATGTCTGTAACAATGGTGTGGAGAATGTCTGTTACAATGGTGTGGAGAATGTCTGTAACAATGGTTTGGGGAATGTCTGTAACACTGGTGTGGAGAATGTCTGTAACAATGATGTGGAGAATATCTGTAACAATGATGTGGAGAATGTTTGTAACAATGATGTGGAGACAGTCTGTAACAATGGTGTGGAGAATGTCTGTAACAATGGTGTGGAGAATGTCTGTAACAATGATATGGAGAATGTCTGCAACAATGATGTGGAGAATGTCTGTAACAATGGTGTGGAGAATGTCTGTAACAATGGTGTGGAGAATGTCTGTAACAATGATGTGGTGAATGTCTGTAACAATAATGTGGATAATGTCTGTAACAATGGTGTGGAGAATGTCTAACAATGGTGTGGAGAATGTCTGTAACAATGGTTTGGGGAATGTCTGTAACAATGGTGTGGATAATGTCTGTAACAATGGTGTGGAGAATGTCTGTAACAATGGTGTGGAGAATGTCTGTAACAATGGTGTGGAGAATGGAGAATGTCTGTAACAAAGGTGTGGAGAATGTCTGTAACAATGGTGTGGAGAATGTTTGTAACAATGATGTGGAGAATGTCTGTAACAATGATGTGGAGAATGTTTGTAACACTGATGTGGAGAATGTCTGTAACAATGGTGTGGAGAATGTCTGTAACAATGGTGTGGAGAATGGAGAATGTCTGTAACAATGATGTGGAGAATGTCTGTAACAATGATGTGGAGAATGTCTGTAACAATGATGTGGAGAATGTTTGTAACACTAATGTGGAGAATGTCTGTAACAATGGTGTGGAGAATGTCTGTAACAATGATGTGGAGAATGTCTGTAACAATGGTGTGGAGAATGTCTGTAACAATGGTGTGGAGAATGTCTGTAACAATGGTGTGGAGAATGTCTGTAACAATGGTGTGGAGAATGTCTGTAACAATGGTTTAGGGGAATGTCTGTAACAATGGTTTGGGGAATGTATGTAACAATGATGTGGAGAATGTTCGTAACAATGATGTGGAGAATGTCTGTAACAATGATGTGGAGAATGTCTGTAACAATGATGTGGAGAATATCTGTAACAATGGTGTGGAGAATGTTTGTAAAAATGATGTGGAGAATGTCTGTAACAATGGTGTGGAGAATGTCTGTAACAAAGGTGTGGTGAATGTCTGTAACAATGGTTTGGGTAATGTCTGTAACAATGGTGTGGAGAATATCTTTAACAATGGTGTGGAGAATGTCTGTAACAATGGTTTGGGGAATGTCTGTAACAATGGTTTGGGGAATGTATGTAACAATAATGTGGAGAATGTTCGTAACAATGGTGTGGAGAATGTCTGTAACAATGATGTGGAGAATGTCTGTAACAATGATGTGGAGAATGTCTGTAACAATGGTGTGGAGAATGTTTGTAACAATGATGTGGAGAATGTCTGTAACAATGGTGTGGAGAATGTCTGTAACAATGGTGTGGTGAATGTCTGTAACAATGGTGTGGAGAATGTCTGTAACAATGGTGTGGAGAATGTTTGTAACAATGATGTGGTGGAGAATGTCTGTAACAATGATGTGGAGAATGTCTGTAACAATGGTGTGGAGAATGTCTGTAACAATGGTGTGGAGAATGTCTGTAACAATGGTGTGGAGAATGTCTGTAACAATGATGTGGAGAATGTCTGTAACAATGATGTGGAGAATGTCTGTAACAATGATGTGGAGAATGTCTGTAACAATGATGTGGAGAATGTCTGTAACAATGGTGTGGAGAATGTCTGTAACAATGATGTGGAGAATGTCTGTAACAATGGTGTGGAGAATGTCTGTAACAATGGTGTGGGGAATGTCTGTAACAATGGTGTGGAGAATGTCTGTAACAATGATGTGGAGAATGTTTGTAACAATGATGTGGAGAATGTCTGTAACAATGATGTGGAGAATGTCTGTAACAATGATGTGGAGAATATCTGTAACAATGGTGTGGAGAATGTTTGTAAAAATGATGTGGAGAATGTCTGTAACAATGGTGTGGAGAATGTCTGTAACAAAGGTGTGGTGAATGTCTGTAACAATGGTTTGGGTAATGTCTGTAACAATGGTGTGGAGAATATCTTTAACAATGGTGTGGAGAATGTCTGTAACAATGGTTTGGGGGAATGTCTGTAACAATGGTTTGGGGAATGTATGTAACAATAATGTGGAGAATGTTCGTAACAATGATGTGGAGAATGTCTGTAACAATGATGTGGAGAATGTCTGTAACAATGGTGTGGAGAATGTTTGTAACAATGATGTGGAGAATGTCTGTAACAATGGTTTGGGGAATGTCTGTAACAATGATGTGGAGAATGTCTGTAACAATGATGTGGAGAATATCTTTAACAATGGTGTGGAGAATGTTTGTAAAAATGATGTGGAGAATGTCTGTAACAATGGTGTGGAGAATGTCTGTAACATAGGTGTGGTGAATGTCTGTAACAATGGTGTGGAGAATGTCTGTTACAATGGTGTGGAGAATGTTTGTAACAATGATGTGGAGAATGGAGAATGTCTGTAAAAAACAATGATGTGGAGAATGTCTGTAACAATGGTGTGGAGAATGTCTGTAACAATGGTTTGGGGAATGTCTGTATCAATGGTTTGGGGAATGTCTGTAACAATGATGTGGAGAATGTCTGTAACAATGGTGTGGAGAATGTCTGTAACAATGATGTGGAGAATGTCCGTAACAATGATGTGGAGAATGTCTGTAACAATAATTTGGAGAATGTCTGTAACAATGATGTGGAGAATATCTGTAACAATGGTGTGGAGAATGTTTGTAAAAATGATGTGGAGAATGTCTGTAACAAAGGTGTGGTGAATGTCTGTAACAATGGTGTGGAGAATGTCTGTAACAATGGTGTGGAGAATGTTTGTAACAATGATGTAGAGAATGGAGAATGTCTGTAACAATGATGTGGAGAATGTCTGTAACAATGGTGTGGAGAATGTCTGTAACAATGATGTGGAGAATGTCTGTAACAATGGTGTGGAGAATGTCTGTAACAATGGTGTGGAAAATGTGGAAATGTCTGTAACAATGTGTGGAGAATGTCTGTAACAATGGTGTGGAGAATGTCTGTAACAATGGTGTGGAGAATGTCTGTAACAATGGTGTGGAGAATGTCTGTAAAAATGATGTGGAGAATGTCTGTAACAATGGTGTGGAGAATGTCTGTAACAAAGGTGTGGTGAATGTCTGTAACAATGGTGTGGAGAATGTCTGTTACAATGGTGTGGTGAATGTCTGTAACAATGGTTTGGGGAATGTCTGTAACACTGGTGTGGAGAATGTCTGTAACAATGATGTGGAGAATATCTGTAACAATGATGTGGAGAATGTTTGTAACAATGATGTGGAGAATGTCTGTAACAATGGTGTGGAGAATGTCTGTAACAATGGTGTGGAGAATGTCTGTAACAATGATGTGGAGAATGGAGAATGTCTGCAACAATGATGTGGAGAATGTCTGTAACAATGGTGTGGAGAATGTCTGTAACAATGGTGTGGAGAATGTCTGTAACAATGATGTGGTGAATGTCTGTAACAATAATGTGGAGAATGTCTGTAACAATGGTGTGGAGAATGTCTAACAATGGTGTGGAGAATGTCTGTAACAATGGTTTGGGGAATGTCTGTAACAATGGTGTGGATAATGTCTGTAACAATGGTGTGGAGAATGTCTGTAACAATGGTGTGGAGAATGTCTGTAACAATGGTATGGAGAATGTCTGTAACAAAGATGTGGAGAATGTCTGTAACAATGGTGTGGAGAATGTTTGTAACAATGATGTGGAGAATGTCTGTAACAATGATGTGGAGAATGTTTG
The DNA here is from genome assembly GCA_014843695.1 of Archivesica marissinica. NCBI lineage: Eukaryota > Metazoa > Mollusca > Bivalvia > Venerida > Vesicomyidae > Archivesica > Archivesica marissinica. The sequence goes on along the minus strand of CM026387.1, from coordinate 98,568,517 downwards.
TAACACTGATGTGGAGAATGTTTGTAACAATGATGTGGAGAATGTCTGTAACAATGGTGTGGAGAATGTCTGTAACAATGGTGTGGAGAATGTCTGTAACAATGATGTGGAGAATGGAGAATGTCTGCAACAATGATGTGGAGAATGTCTGTAACAATGGTGTGGAGAATGTCTGTAACAATGGTGTGGAGAATGTCTGTAACAATGATGTGGTGAATGTCTGTAACAATAATGTGGAGAATGTCTGTAACAATGGTGTGGAGAATGTCTAACAATGGTGTGGAGAATGTCTGTAACAATGGTTTGGGGAATGTCTGTAACAATGGTGTGGATAATGTCTGTAACAATGGTGTGGAGAATGTCTGTAACAATGGTTTGGGGAATGTCTGTAACACTGGTGTGGAGAATGTCTGTAACAATGATGTGGAGAATATCTGTAACAATGATGTGGAGAATGTTTGTAACAATGATGTGGAGACAGTCTGTAACAATGGTGTGGAGAATGTCTGTAACAATTGTGTGGAGAATGTCTGTAACAATGATGTGGAGAATGGAGAATGTCTGCAACAATGATGTGGAGAATGTCTGTAACAATGGTGTGGAGAATGTCTGTAACAATGGTGTGGAGAATGTCTGTAACAATGATGTGGTGAATGTCTGTAACAATAATGTGGAGAATGTCTGTAACAATGGTGTGGAGAATGTCTAACAATGGTGTGGAGAATGTCTGTAACAATGGTTTGGGGAATGTCTGTAACAATGGTGTGGATAATGTCTGTAACAATGGTGTGGAGAATGTCTGTAACAATGGTGTGGAGAATGTCTGTAACAATGGTGTATGGAGAATGTCTGTAACAATGGTGTGGAGAATGTCTGTAACAATGGTGTGGAGAATGTTTGTAACAATGATGTGGAGAATGTCTGTAACAATGATGTGGAGAATGTTTGTAACACTGATGTGGAGAATGTCTGTAACAATGGTGTGGAGAATGTCTGTAACAATGGTGTGGAGAATGAATGTCTGTAACAATGATGTGGAGAATGTCTGTAACAATGATGTGGAGAATGTCTGTAACAATGATGTGGAGAATGTTTGTAACAATGATGTGGAGAATGTCTGTAACAATGGTGTGGAGAATGTCTGTAACATGATGTGGAGAATGTCTGTAACAATGGTGTGGAGAATGTCTGTAACAATGGTGTGGAGAATGTCTGTAACAATGGTGTGGAGAATGTCTGTAACAATGGTGTGGAGAATGTCTGTAACAATGGTGTGGAGAATGTCTGTAACAATGGTGTGGAGAATGTCTGTAACAATGATGGGTGGAGAATGTCTGTAACAATGATGTGGAGAATGTCTGTAACAATGGTGTGGAGAATGTCTGTAACAATGATGTGGAGAATGTCTGTAACAATGGTGTGGAGAATGTCTGTAACAATGGTGTGGAGAATGTCTGTAACAATGGTGTGGAGAATGTCTGTAACAATGGTGTGGAGAATGTCTGTAACAATGATGTGGAGAATGTCTGTAACAATGGTGTGGAGAATGTCTGTAACAATGGTGTGGAGAATGTCTGTAACAATGGTGTGGAGAATGTCTGTAACAATGGTGTGGAGAATGTCTGTAACAATGGTGTGGAGAATGTCTGTAACAATGGTGTGGAGAATGTCTGTAACAATGATGTGGAGAATGTCTGTAACAATGATGTGGAGAATGTTTGTAACAATGATGTGGAGAATGTCTGTAACAATGGTGTGGAGAATGTCTGTAACAATGGTGTGGAGAATGTCTGTAACAATGATGTGGAGAATGGAGAATGTCTGCAACAATGATGTGGAGAATGTCTGTAACAATGGTGTGGAGAATGTCTGTAACAATGGTGTGGAGAATGTCTGTAACAATGATGTGGTGAATGTCTGTAACAATAATGTGGAGAATGTCTGTAACAATGGTGTGGAGAATGTCTAACAATGGTGTGGAGAATGTCTGTAACAATGGTTTGGGGAATGTCTGTAACAATGGTGTGGATAATGTCTGTAACAATGGTGTGGAGAATGTCTGTAACAATGGTTTGGGGAATGTCTGTAACACTGGTGTGGAGAATGTCTGTAACAATGATGTGGAGAATGTCTGTAACAATGATGTGGAGAATGTTTGTAACAATGATGTGGAGAATGTCTGTAACAATGATGTGGAGAATATCTGTAACAATGATGTGGAGAATGTTTGTAACAATGATGTGGAGAAAGTCTGTAACAATGGTGTGGAGAATGTCTGTAACAATGGTGTGGAGAATGTCTGTAACAATGATGTGGAGAATGGAGAATGTCTGCAACAATGATGTGGAGAATGTCTGTAACAATGGTGTGGAGAATGTCTGTAACAATGGTGTGGAGAATGTCTGTAACAATGATGTGGTGAATGTCTGTAACAATAATGTGGAGAATGTCTGTAACAATGGTGTGGAGAATGTCTAACAATGGTGTGGAGAATGTCTGTAACAATGGTTTGGGGAATGTCTGTAACAATGGTGTGGATAATGTCTGTAACAATGGTGTGGAGAATGTCTGTAACAATGGTGTGGAGAATGTCTGTAACAATGGTGTGGAGAATGTCTGTAACAATGATGTGGAGAATGTCTGTAACAATGATGTGGAGAATGTTTGTAACAATGATGGAGAATGTCTGTAACAAAGGTGTGGAGAATGTCTGTAACAATGGTGTGGAGAATGTTTGTAACAATGATGTGGAGAATGTCTGTAACAATGATGTGGAGAATGTTTGTAACACTGATGTGGAGAATGTCTGTAACAATGGTGTGGAGAATGTCTGTAACAATGGTGTGGAGAATGGAGAATGTCTGTAACAATGATGTGGAGAATGTCTGTAACAATGATGTGGAGAATGTCTGTAACAATGATGTGGAGAATGTTTGTAACACTAATGTGGAGAATGTCTGTAACAATGGTGTGGAGAATGTCTGTAACAATGATGTGGAGAATGTCTGTAACAATGGTGTGGAGAATGTCTGTAACAATGGTGTGGAGAATGTCTGTAACAATGGTGTGGAGAATGTCTGTAACAATGATGTGGAGAATGTCTGTTACAATGGTGTGGAGAATGTTTGTAACAATGATGTGGAGAATGGAGAATGTCTGTAACAATGATGTGGAGAATGTCTGTAACAATGGTGTGGAGAATGTTTGTAACAATGATGTGGAGAATGGAGAATGTCTGTAACAATGATGTGGAGAATGTCTGTAACAATGGTGTGGAGAATGTCTGTAACAATGATGTGGAGAATGTCTGTAACAATGGTGTGGAGAATGTCTGTAACAATGGTGTGGAGAATGTCTGTAACAATGGTGTGGAGAATGTCTGTAACAATGGTGTGGAGAATGTCTGTAACAATGGTGTGGAGAATGTCTGTAACAATGGTGTGGAGAATGTCTGTAACAATGATGTGGAGAATGTCTGTAACAATGGTGTGGAGAATGTCTGTAACAATGGTGTGGAGAATGTCTGTAACAATGATGTGGAGAATGTCTGTAACAATGGTGTGGAGAATGTCTGTAACAATGGTGTGGAGAATGTCTGTAACAATGGTTTGGAGAATGTCTGTAACAATGGTGTGGAGAATGTCTGTAACAATGGTGTGGAGAATGTCTGTAACAATGGTGTGGAGAATGTCTGTAACAATGGTGTGGAGAATGTCTGTAACAATGGTGTGGAGAATGTCTGTAACAATGGTGTGGAGAATGTCTGTAACAATGGTGTGGAGAATGTCTGTAACAATGGTGTGGAGAATGGAGAATGTCTGTAACAAAGGTGTGGAGAATGTCTGTAACAATGGTGTGGAGAATGTTTGTAACAATGATGTGGAGAATGTCTGTAACAATGATGTGGAGAATGTCTGTAACAATGATGTGGAGAATGTCTGTAACAATGGTGTGGAGAATGTCTGTAACAATGGTGTGGAGAATGTCTGTAACAATGATGTGGAGAATGTCTGTAACAATGATGTGGAGAA
>CM026387.1:98529916-98563486 GCA_014843695.1 Archivesica marissinica | reverse complement strand
GTCTGTTACAATGGTGTGGTGAATGTCTGTAACAATGGTTTGGGGAATGTCTGTAACACTGGTGTGGAGAATGTCTGTAACAATGATGTGGAGAATATCTGTAACAATGATGTGGAGAATGTTTGTAACAATGATGTGGAGAATGTCTGTAACAATGGTGTGGAGAATGTCTGTAACAATGGTGTGGAGAATGTCTGTAACAATGATGTGGAGAATGTCTGTAACAATGATGTGGAGAATGTCTGTAACAATGGTGTGGAGAATGTCTGTAAGGTGTGGAGAATGTCTGTAACAATGGTGTGGAGAATGTCTGTAACAATGATGTGGAGAATGTCTGTAACAATGGTGTGGAGAATGTCTGTAACAATGGTGTGGAGAATGTTGTAACAATGATGTGGAGAATGTCTGTAACAATGGTGTGGAGAATGTCTAACAATGATGTGGAGAATGTCTGTAACAATGATGTGGAGAATGTCTGTAACAATGATGTGGAGAATGTCTGTAACAATGGTGTGGAGAATGTCTGTAACAATGGTGTGGAGAATGTCTGTAACAATGATGTGGAGAATGTCTGTAACAATGGTGTGGAGAATGTCTGTAACAATGGTGTGGAGAATGTCTGTAACAATGATGTGGAGAATGTCTGTAACAATGGTGTGGAGAATGTCTGTAACAATGGTGTGGAGAATGTCTGTAACAATGGTGGAGAATGTCTGTAACAATGGTGTGGAGAATGTCTGTAACAATGGTGTGGAGAATGTCTGTAACAATGATGTGGAGAATGTCTGTAACAATGGTGTGGAGAATGTCTGTAACAATGATGTGGAGAATGTCTGTAACAATGATGTGGAGAATGTCTGTAACAATGGTGTGGAGAATGTCTGTAACAATGGTGTGGAGAATGTCTGTAACAATGGTGTGGAGAATGTCTGTAACAATGGTGTGGAGAATGTCTGTAACAATGGTGTGGAGAATGTCTGTAACAATGGTGTGGAGAATGTCTGTAACAATGGTGTGGAGAATGTCTGTAACAATGATGTGGAGAATATCTGTAACAATGGTGTGGAGAATGTTTGTAACAATGATGTGGAGAAAGTCTGTAACAATGGTGTGGAGAATGTCTGTAACAATGGTGTGGAGAATGTCTGTAACAATGATATGGAGAATGTCTGCAACAATGATGTGGAGAATGTCTGTAACAATGGTGTGGAGAATGTCTGTAACAATGGTGTGGAGAATGTCTGTAACAATGATGTGGAGAATGTCTGTAACAATAATGTGGAGAATGTCTGTAACAATGGTGTGGAGAATGTCTAACAATGGTGTGGAGAATGTCTGTAACAATGGTTTGGGGAATGTCTGTAACAATGGTGTGGATAATGTCTGTAACAATGGTGTGGAGAATGTCTGTAACAATGGTGTGGAGAATGTCTGTAACAATGGTGTGGAGAATGGAGAATGTCTGTAACAAAGGTGTGGAGAATGTCTGTAACAATGGTGTGGAGAATGTTTGTAACAATGATGTGGAGAATGTCTGTAACAATGATGTGGAGAATGTTTGTAACAATGATGTGGAGAATGTCTGTAACAATGGTGTGGAGAATGTCTGTAACAATGGTGTGGAGAATGGAGAATGTCTGTAACAATGGTGTGGAGAATGTCTGTAACAATGATGTGGAGAATGTCTGTAACAATGATGTGGAGAATGTTTGTAACAATGATGTGGAGAATGTCTGTAACAATGGTGTGGAGAATGTCTGTAACAATGATGTGGAGAATGTCTGTAACAATGGTGTGGAGAATGTCTGTAACAATGGTGTGGAGAATGTCTGTAACAATGGTGTGGAGAATGTCTGTAACAATGGTGTGGAGAATGTCTGTAACAATGGTTTGGGGAATGTCTGTAACAATGGTTTGGGGAATGTATGTAACAATGATGTGGAGAATGTTTGTAACAATGATGTGGAGAATGTCTGTAACAATGATGTGGAGAATGTCTGTAACAATGATGTGGAGAATGTCTGTAACAATGGTGTGGAGAATGTCTGTAACAATGATGTGGAGAATGTCTGTAACAATGGTGTGGAGAATGTCTGTAACAATGGTGTGGAGAATGTCTGTAACAATGGTGTGGAGAATGTCTGTAACAATGGTGTGGAGAATGTCTGTAACAATGGTGTGGAAATGGAGAATGTCTGTAACAATGGTGTGGAGAATGTCTGTAACAATGGTGTGGAGAATGTTTGTAACAATGATGTGGAGAATGTCTGTAACAATGATGTGGAGAATGTCTGTAACAATGATGTGGAGAATGTCTGTAACAATGGTGTGGAGAATGTCTGTAACAATGATGTGGAGAATGTCTGTAACAATGGTGTGGAGAATGTCTGTAACAATGGTGTGGAGAATGTCTGTAACAATGGTGTGGAGAATGTCTGTAACAATGGTGTGGAGAATGTCTGTAACAATGATGTGGAGAATGTCTGTAACAATGATGTGGAGAATGTCTGTAACAATGATGTGGAGAATATCTGTAACAATGGTGTGGAGAATGTTTGTAACAATGATGTGGAGAATGTCTGTAACAATGGTGTGGAGAATGTCTGTAACAAAGGTGTGGTGAATGTCTGTAACAATGGTGTGGAGAATGTCTGTTACAATGGTGTGGAGAATGTTTGTAACAATGATGTGGAGAATGGAGAATGTCTGTAACAATGATGTGGAGAATGTCTGTAACAATGGTGTGGAGAATGTCTGTAACAATGATGTGGAGAATGTCTGTAACAATGGTGTGGAGAATGTCTGTAACAATGGTGTGGAGAATGTCTGTAACAATGGTGTGGAGAATGTCTGTAACAATGATGTGGAGAATGTCTGTTACAATGGTGTGGAGAATGTTTGTAACAATGATGTGGAGAATGGAGAATGTCTGTAACAATGATGTGGAGAATGTCTGTAACAATGGTGTGGAGAATGTTTGTAACAATGATGTGGAGAATGGAGAATGTCTGTAACAATGATGTGGAGAATGTCTGTAACAATGGTGTGGAGAATGTCTGTAACAATGATGTGGAGAATGTCTGTAACAATGGTGTGGAGAATGTCTGTAACAATGGTGTGGAGAATGTCTGTAACAATGGTGTGGAGAATGTCTGTAACAATGATGTGGAGAATGTCTGTTACAATGGTGTGGAGAATGTTTGTAACAATGATGTGGAGAATGGAGAATGTCTGTAACAATGATGTGGAGAATGTCTGTAACAATGGTGTGGAGAATGTCTGTAACAATGATGTGGAGAATGTCTGTAACAATGGTGTGGAGAATGTCTGTAACAATGATGTGGAGAATGTCTGTAACAATGGTGTGGAGAATGTCTGTAACAATGGTGTGGAGAATGTCTGTAACAATGGTGTGGGGAATGTCTGTAACAATGGTGTGGAGAATGTCTGTAACAATGGTGTGGAGAATGTCTGTAACAATGGTTTGGGGAATGTCTGTAACAATGGTTTGGGGAATGTATGTAACAATGATGTGGAGAATGTTCGTAACAATGATGTGGAGAATGTCTGTAACAATGATGTGGAGAATGTCTGTAACAATGGTGTGGTGGAGAATGTCTGTAACAAAGGTGTGGAGAATGTCTGTAACAATGGTGTGGAGAATGTCTGTAACAATGATGTGGAGAATATCTGTAACAATGGTGTGGAGAATGTTTGTAAAAATGATGTGGAGAATGTCTGTAACAATGGTGTGGAGAATGTCTGTAACATAGGTGTGGTGAATGTCTGTAACAATGGTGTGGAGAATGTCTGTTACAATGGTGTGGAGAATGTTTGTAACAATGATGTGGAGAATGGAGAATGTCTGTAACAATGATGTGGAGAATGTCTGTAACAATGGTGTGGAGAATGTCTGTAACAATGGTTTGGGGAATGTCTGTATCAATGGTTTGGGGAATGTCTGTAACAATGATGTGGAGAATGTCTGTAACAATGATGTGGAGAATGTCTGTAACAATGATGTGGAGAATGTCTGTAACAATGATGTGGAGAATGTCTGTAACAATGATGTGGAGAATATCTGTAACAATGGTGTGGAGAATGTTTGTAAAAATGATGTGGAGAATGTCTGTAACAATGGTGTGGAGAATGTCTGTAACAAAGGTGTGGTGAATGTCTGTAACAATGGTGTGGAGAATGTCTGTTACAATGGTGTGGAGAATGTTTGTAACAATGATGTGGAGAATGTCTGTAACAATGATGTGGAGAATGTCTGTAACAATGATGTGGAGAATATCTGTAACAATGGTGTGGAGAATGTTTGTAAAAATGATGTGGAGAATGTCTGTAACAATGGTGTGGAGAATGTCTGTAACAAAGGTGTGGTGAATGTCTGTAACAATGGTGTGGAGAATGTCTGTTACAATGGTGTGGAGAATGTTTGTAACAATGATGTGATGGAGAATGTCTGTAACAATGATGTGGAGAATGTCTGTAACAATGGTGTGGAGAATGTTTGTAACAATGATGTGGAAATGGAGAATGTCTGTAACAATGATGTGGAGAATGTCTGTAACAATGGTGTGGAGAATGTCTGTAACAATGATGTGGAGAATGTCTGTAACAATGGTGTGGAGAATGTCTGTAACAATGGTGTGGAGAATGTCTGTAACAATGGTGTGGAGAATGTCTGTAACAATGGTGTGGAGAATGTCTGTAACAATGATGTGGAGAATGTCTGTAACAATGGTGTGGAGAATGTCTGTAACAAAGGTGTGGTGAATGTCTGTAACAATGGTGTGGAGAATGTCTGTTACAATGGTGTGGAGAATGTCTGTAACAATGGTTTGGGGAATGTCTGTAACACTGGTGTGGAGAATGTCTGTAACAATGATGTGGAGAATATCTGTAACAATGATGTGGAGAATGTTTGTAACAATGATGTGGAGAATGTCTGTAACAATGGTGTGGAGAATGTCTGTAACAATGGTGTGGAGAATGTCTGTAACAATGATGTGGAGAATGGAGAATGTCTGCAACAATGATGTGGAGAATGTCTGTAACAATGGTGTGGAGAATGTCTGTAACAATGGTGTGGAGAATGTCTGTAACAATGGTGTGGAGAATGTCTGTAACAATGGTGTGGAGAATGTCTGTAACAATGGTGTGGAGAATGTCTGTAACAATGGTGTGGAGAATGTCTGTAACAATGGTGTGGAGAATGTCTGTAACAATGGTGTGGATAATGTCTGTAACAATGGTGTGGAGAATGTCTGTAACAATGGTGTGGAGAATGTCTGTAACAATGGTGTGGAGAATGGAGAATGTCTGTAACAAAGGTGTGGAGAATGTCTGTAACAATGGTGTGGAGAATGTTTGTAACAATGATGTGGAGAATGTCTGTAACAATGATGTGGAGAATGTTTGTAACACTGATGTGGAGAATGTCTGTAACAATGGTGTGGAGAATGTCTGTAACAATGGTGTGGAGAATGGAGAATGTCTGTAACAATGATGTGGAGAATGTCTGTAACAATGATGTGGAGAATGTCTGTAACAATGATGTGGAGAATGTTTGTAACACTAATGTGGAGAATGTCTGTAACAATGGTGTGGAGAATGTCTGTAACAATGATGTGGAGAATGTCTGTAACAATGGTGTGGAGAATGTCTGTAACAATGGTGTGGAGAATGTCTGTAACAATGGTGTGGAGAATGTCTGTAACAATGGTGTGGAGAATGTCTGTAACACTGATGTGGAGAATGTCTGTAACACTGATGTGGAGAATGTCTGTAACAATGATATGGAGAATGTCTGTAACAATGGTGTGGAGAATGTCTGTAACAATGGTGTGGAGAATGTCTGTAACAATGATGTGGAGAATGTCTGTAACAATGGTGTGGAGAATGTCTGTAACAATGGTGTGGAGAATGTCTGTAACAATGGTTTAGGGGAATGTCTGTAACAATGGTTTGGGGGAATGTATGTAACAATGATGTGGAGAATGTTCGTAACAATGATGTGGAGAATGTCTGTAACAATGATGTGGAGAATGTCTGTAACAATGATGTGGAGAATATCTGTAACAATGGTGTGGAGAATGTTTGTAAAAATGATGTGGAGAATGTCTGTAACAATGGTGTGGAGAATGTCTGTAACAAAGGTGTGGTGAATGTCTGTAACAATGGTTTGGGTAATGTCTGTAACAATGGTGTGGAGAATATCTTTAACAATGGTGTGGAGAATGTCTGTAACAATGGTTTGGGGGAATGTCTGTAACAATGGTTTGGGGAATGTATGTAACAATAATGTGGAGAATGTTCGTAACAATGATGTGGAGAATGTCTGTAACAATGATGTGGAAAATGTCTGTAACAATGATGTGGAGAATGTCTGTAACAATGATGTGGAGAATATCTTTAACAATGGTGTGGAGAATGTTTGTAAAAATGATGTGGAGAATGTCTGTAAAAAACAATGATGTGGAGAATATCTGTAACAATGGTGTGGAGAATGTCTGTAACAATGGTTTGGGGAATGTCTGTATCAATGGTTTGGGGAATGTCTGTAACAATGATGTGGAGAATGTCTGTAACAATGGTGTGGAGAATGTCTGTAACAATGATGTGGAGAATGTCCGTAACAATGATGTGGAGAATGTCTGTAACAATGATTTGGAGAATGTCTGTAACAATGATGTGGAGAATATCTGTAACAATGGTGTGGAGAATGTTTGTAAAAATGATGTGGAGAATGTCTGTAACAATGGTGTGGAGAATGTCTGTAACAAAGGTGTGGTGAATGTCTGTAACAATGGTGTGGAGAATGTCTGTTACAATGGTGTGGAGAATGTTTGTAACAATGATGTGGAGAATGGAGAATGTCTGTAACAATGATGTGGAGAATGTCTGTAACAATGGTGTGGAGAATGTCTGTAACAATGATGTGGAGAATGTCTGTAACAATGGTGTGGAGAATGTCTGTAACAATGGTGTGGAGAATGTCTGTAACAATGGTGTGGAGAATGTCTGTAACAATGATGTGGAGAATGTCTGTAACAATGGTGTGGAGAATGTCTGTAACAATGATGGGAGTGGAGAATGTCTGTAACAATGATGTGGAGAATGTCTGTAACAATGGTGTGGAGAATGTTTGTAACAATGATGTGGAGAATGGAGAATGTCTGTAACAATGATGTGGAGAATGTCTGTAACAATGGTGTGGAGAATGTCTGTAACAATGATGTGGAGAATGGAGAATGTCTGTAACAATGATGTGGAGAATGTCTGTAACAATGGTGTGGAGAATGTCTGTAACAATGATGTGGAGAATGTCTGTAACAATGATGTGGAGATGTCTGTAACAATGGTGTGGAGAATGTCTGTAACAATGATGTGGAGAATGTCTGTAACAATGGTGTGGAGAATGTCTGTAACAATGGTGTGGAGAATGTCTGTAACAATGGTGTGGAGAATGTTTGTAACAATGATGTGGAGAATGTCTGTAACAATGGTGTGGAGAATGTCTGTAACAATGGTGTGGAGAATGTCTGTAACAATGGTGTGGAGAATGTCTGTAACAATGGTGTGGAGAATGTCTGTAACAATGGTGTGGAGAATGTCTGTTACAATGGTGTGGAGAATGTCTGTAACAATGGTGTGGAGAATGGAGAATGTCTGTAACAAAGGTGTGGAGAATGTCTGTAACAATGATGTGGAGAATGTCTGTAACAATGGTGTGGAGAATGTTTAACAATGATGTGGAGAATGTTTAAAATGATGTGGAGAATGTCTGTAACAATGGTGTGGAGAATGTCTGTAACATGTGGAATGTCTGTACAATGGTTGGGAATGTCTGTAACAATGTGGAAATGTCTGTAACAATGGTGTGGAGAATGTCTGTAACAATGATGTGGAGAATGACATGTGTGGAGAATGTCTGTAACAATGATGTGGAGAATGTCTGTAACAATGATGTGGAGAATTCTGTAACAATGGTGTGGAGATGTGTAAAAGATGTGGAGAATGTCTGTAACAATGGTGTGGAGAATGTCTGTAACAAGTGTGGTGAATGTCTGTAACAATGGTGTGGAGAATGTCTGTAACAATGGTGTGGAGAATGTCTGTAACAATGATGTGGAGAATGTCTGTAACAATGGTGTGGAGAATGTCTGTAACAATGGTGTGGAGAATGTCTGTAACAATGGTGTGGAGAATGTCTGTAACAATGGTGTGGAGAATGTCTGTAACAATGAGTGGAGAATGTCTGTAACAATGATGTGGAGAATGTCTGTAACAATGGTGTGGAGAATGTTTGTAACAATGATGTGTGGAGAATGTCTGTAACAATGATGTGGAGAATGTCTGTAACAATGGTGTGGAGAATGTTTGTAACAATGATGTGGAGAATGGAGAATGTCTGTAACAATGATGTGGAGAATGTCTGTAACAATGGTGTGGAGAATGTTTGTAACAATGATGTGTGGAGAATGTCTGTAACAATGATGTGGAGAATGTCTGTAACAATGGTGTGGAGAATGTCTGTAACAATGATGTGGAGAATGTCTGTAACAATGATGTGGAGATGTCTGTAACAATGGTGTGGAGAATGTCTGTAACAATGGTGTGGAGAATGTCTGTAACAATGGTGTGGAGAATGTCTGTAACAATGGTGTGGAGAATGTCTGTAACAATGGTGGGAGAATGTTGTAACAATGGAATGGAGAATGTCTGTAACAATGGTGTGGAGAATGTCTGTAACAATGGTGTGGAGAATGTTTGTAACAATGATGTGGAGAATGTCTGTAACAATGATGTGGAGAATGTTTGTAACAATGATGTGGAGAATGTTTGTAACAATGATGTGGAGAATGTCTGTAACAATGGTGTGGAGAATGTCTGTAACAATGGTGTGGAGAATGTCTGTAACAATGATGTGTGGAGAATGTCTGTAACAATGATGTGGAGAATGTCTGTAACAATGGTGTGGAGAATGTCTGTAACAATGGTGTGGAGAATGTCTGTAACAATGGTGTGGAGAATGTCTGTAACAATGGTGTGGAGAATGTCTGTAACAATGGTGTGGAGAATGTCTGTAACAATGGTGTGGAGAATGTCTGTAACAATGGTGTGGAGAATGTCTGTAACAATGGTGTGGAGAATGTCTGTAACAATGGTGTGGAGAATGTCTGTAACAATGATGTGGAGAATGTCTGTAACAATGATGTGGAGAATGTCTGTAACAATGGTGTGGAGAATGTCTGTAACAATGGTGTGGAGAATGTCTGTAACAATGGTGTGGAGAATGTCTGTAACAATGGTGTGGAGAATGTCTGTAACAATGGTGTGGAGAATGTTTGTAACAATGATGTGGAGAATGTCTGTAACAATGGTGTGGAGAATGTCTGTAACAATGGTGTGGAGAATGTCTGTAACAATGGTGTGGAGAATGTCTGTAACAATGGTGTGGAGAATGTCTGTAACAATGATGTGTGGAGAATGTCTGTAACAATGATGTGGAGAATGTCTGTAACAATGGTGTGGAGAATGTCTGTAACAATGATGTGTGGAGAATGTCTGTAACAATGATGTGGAGAATGTCTGTAACAATGGTGTGGAGAATGTTTGTAACAATGATGTGGAGAATGGAGAATGTCTGTAACAATGATGTGGAGAATGTCTGTAACAATGGTGTGGAGAATGTTTGTAACAATGATGTGGAGAATGGAGAATGTCTGTAACAATGATGTGGAGAATGTCTGTAACAATGGTGTGGAGAATGTCTGTAACAATGATGTGGAGAATGTCTGTAACAATGATGTGGAGATGTCTGTAACAATGGTGTGGAGAATGTCTGTAACAATGATGTGGAGAATGTTTGTAACAATGGTGTGGAGAATGTCTGTAACAATGGTGAGGAGAATGTCTGTAACAATGGTGAGGAGAATGTTTGTAACAATGATGTGGAGAATGTCTGTAACAATGGTGTGGAGAATGTCTGTAACAATGGTGTGGAGAATGTCTGTAACAATGGTGTGGAGAATGTCTGTAACAAAGGTGTGGTGAATGTCTGTAACAATGGTGTGGAGAATGTCTGTTACAATGGTGTGGAGAATGTCTGTAACAATGGTGTGGAGAATGGAGAATGTCTGTAACAAAGGTGTGGAGAATGTCTGTAACAATGGTGTGGAGAATGTTTGTAACAATGATGTGGAGAATGTCTGTAACAATGATGTGGAGAATGTCTGTAACAATGATGTGGAGAATATCTGTAACAATGGTGTGGAGAATGTTTGTAAAAATGATGTGGAGAATGTCTGTAACAATGGTGTGGAGAATGTCTGTAACAAAGGTGTGGTGAATGTCTGTAACAATGGTGTGGAGAATGTCTGTAACAATGGTGTGGAGAATGTTTGTAACAATGATGTGGAGAATGTCTGTAACAATGATGTGGAGAATGTCTGTAACAATGATGTGGAGAATATCTGTAACAATGGTGTGGAGAATGTTTGTAAAAATGATGTGGAGAATGTCTGTAACAATGGTGTGGAGAATGTCTGTAACAAAGGTGTGGTGAATGTCTGTAACAATGGTGTGGAGAATGTCTGTTACAATGGTGTGGAGAATGTTTGTAACAATGATGTGGAGAATGGAGAATGTCTGTAACAATGATGTGGAGAATGTCTGTAACAATGGTGTGGAGAATGTTTGTAACAATGATGTGGAGAATGGAGAATGTCTGTAACAATGATGTGGAGAATGTCTGTAACAATGGTGTGGAGAATGTCTGTAACAATGATGTGGAGAATGTCTGTAACAATGATGTGGAGATGTCTGTAACAATGGTGTGGAGAATGTCTGTAACAATGATGTGGAGAATGTTTGTAACAATGGTGTGGAGAATGTCTGTAACAATGGTGAGGAGAATGTCTGTAACAATGGTGAGGAGAATGTTTGTAACAATGATGTGGAGAATGTCTGTAACAATGGTGTGGAGAATGTCTGTAACAATGGTGTGGAGAATGTCTGTAACAATGGTGTGGAGAATGTCTGTAACAATGGTGTGGAGAATGTCTGTAACAATGGTGTGGAGAATGTCTGTAACAATGGTGTGGAATGGAGAATGTCTGTAACAATGGTGTGGAGAATGTCTAACAATGGTGTGGAGAATGTCTGTAACAATGGTGTGGAGAATGTCTGTAACAATGGTGTGGAGAATGTCTGTAACAATGGTGTGGAGAATGTCTGTAACAATGGTGTGGAGAATGTCTGTAACAATGGTGTGGAGAATGGAGAATGTCTGTAACAAAGGTGTGGAGAATGTCTGTAACAATGGTGTGGAGAATGTTTGTAACAATGATGTGGAGAATGTCTGTAACAATGATGTGGAGAATGTTTGTAACAATGATGTGGAGAATGTCTGTAACAATGGTGTGGAGAATGTCTGTAACAATGGTGTTGGAGAATGTCTGTAACAATGATGTGGAGAATGTCTGTAACAATGATGTGGAGAATGTCTGTAACAATGATGTGGAGAATGTTTGTAACAATGATGTGGAGAATGTCTGTAACAATGGTGTGGAGAATGTCTGTAACAATGATGTGGAGAATGTCTGTAACAATGGTGTGGAGAATGTCTGTAACAATGGTGTGGAGAATGTCTGTAACAATGGTGTGGAGAATGTCTGTAACAATGATGTGGAGAATGTCTGTAACAATGATGTGGAGAAGTGGAGAATGTCTGTAACAATGATGTGGAGAATGTCTGTAACAATGGTGTGGAGAATGTCTGTAACAATGGTGTGGAGAATGTCTGTAACAATGATGTGGAGAATGTCTGTAACAATGATGTGGAGAATGTCTGTAACAATGGTGTGGAGAATGTCTAACAATGGTGTGGAGAATGTCTGTAACAATGGTGTGGAGAATGTCTGTAACAATGGTGTGGAGAATGTCTGTAACAATGGTGTGGAGAATGTCTGTAACAATGGTGTGGAGAATGTCTGTAACAATGGTGTGGAGAATGGAGAATGTCTGTAACAATGGTGTGGAGAATGTCTGTAACAATGGTGTGGAGAATGTTTGTAACAATGATGTGGAGAATGTCTGTAACAATGATGTGGAGAATGTCTGTAACAATGATGTGGAGAATGTCTGTAACAATGGTGTGGAGAATGTTTGTAAAAATGATGTGGAGAATGTCTGTAACAATGGTGTGGAGAATGTCTGTAACAATGGTGTGGAGAATGTCTGTAACAATGGTGTGGAGAATGTCTGTTACAATGGTGTGGAGAATGTTTGTAACAATGATGTGGAGAATGGAGAATGTCTGTAACAATGATGTGGAGAATGTCTGTAACAATGGTGTGGAGAATGTTTGTAACAATGATGTGGAGAATGGAGAATGTCTGTAACAATGATGTGGAGAATGTCTGTAACAATGGTGTGGAGAATGTCTGTAACAATGATGTGGAGAATGTCTGTAACAATGATGTGGAGATGTCTGTAACAATGGTGTGGAGAATGTCTGTAACAATGATGTGGAGAATGTTTGTAACAATGGTGTGGAGAATGTCTGTAACAATGGTGAGGAGAATGTCTGTAACAATGGTGAGGAGAATGTTTGTAACAATGATGTGGAGAATGTCTGTAACAATGGTGTGGAGAATGTCTGTAACAATGGTGTGGAGAATGTCTGTAACAATGGTGTGGAGAATGTTTGTAACATTGGTGTGGAGAATGTCTGTAACAATGGTGTGGAGAATGTCTGTAACAATGGTGTGGAGAATGTCTGTAACAATGATGTGGAGAATGTCTGTAACAATGGCTTGCGGAATGTCTGTAACAACGGTGTGGAGAATGTTTGTAACAATGATGTGGAGAATGGAGAATGTCTGTAACAATGATGTGGAGAATGTCTGTAACAATGGTGTGGAGAATGTCTGTAACAATGGCTTGGGGAATGTCTGTAACAATGGTTTGGGGAATGTCTGTAACAATGGTGTGGAGAATGTCTGTTACAATGGTGTGGAGAATGTTTGTAACAATGGTGTGGAGAATGTCTGTAACAATGGTGTGGAGAATGTTTGTAACAATAATGTGGAGAATGGAGAATGTCTGTATCAATGATAAGGTGAATGGAGAATGTCTGTAACAATGGTGTGGTGAATGTCTGTAACAATGGTTTGGGGAATGTCTGAAACAATGATGTGGAGAATGTCTGTAACAATGATGTGGAGAATGTCTGTAACAATGGTGTGGAGAATGTCTGTAACAATGATGTGGAGAATGTCTGTAACAATGATGTGGAGAATGTCTGTAACAATGATGTGGAGAATGTCTGTAACAATGGTGTGGAGAATGTCTGTAACAATGATGTGGAGAATGTCCATAACAATGATGTGGAGAATGTCTGTAACAATGATGTGGAGAATATCTGTAACAATGATGTGGAGAATGTCTGTAACAATGATGTGGAGAATGTCTGTAACAATGGTGTGGAGAATGTCTGTAACAATGATGTGGAGAATGTCTGTAACAATGATGTTGAGAATGTCTGTAACAATGGTGTGGAGAAAGTCTGTAACAATGATGTGGAGAATGTCTGTAACAATGATGTGGAGAATGGAGAATGTCTGTAACAATGATGTGGAGAATGTCTGTAACAATGATGTGGAGAATGTCTGTAACAATGGTGTGGAGAATGTCTGTAACAATGATGTGGAGAATGTCTGTAACAATGATGTGGAGAATGTCTGTAACAATGATGTGGAGAATGTCTGTAACAATGGTGTGGAGAATGTCTGTAACAATGGTGTGGAGAATGTCTAACAATGATGTGGAGAATGTCTGTAACAATGATGTGGAGAATGTCTGTAACAATGATGTGGAGAATGTCTGTAACAATGATGTGGAGAATGTCTGTAACAATGATGTTGAGAATGTCTGTAACAATGGTGTGGAGAATGTCTGTAATAATGATGTGGAGAATGTCTGTAACGATGTGGAGAATGTCTGTAACAATGATGTGGAGAATGTTTGTAACAATTGTGTGGAGAATGTCTGTAACAATGGTTTGGGGAATGTCTGTTACAATGATGTGGAGAATGTCTGTAACAATGGTGTGGAGAATGTCTGTAACAAAGGTGTGGTGAATGTCTGTAACAATGGTGTGGAGAATGTCTGTAACAATGATGTGGAGAATGTCTGTAACAATGATATGGAGAATGTCTGTAACAATGGTGTGGAGAATGTTTGTAACAATGATGTGGAGAATGTCTGTAACAATGATGTGGAGAATGTTTGTAACACTGATGTGGAGAATGTCTGTAACAATGATGTGGAGACTGTCTGTAACAATGGTGTGGAGAATGTCTGTAACAATGATGTGGAGAATGTCTGTAACAATGGTGTGGAGAATGTCTGTAACAATGGTGTGGAAAATGTCTGTAACAATGATGTGGAGAATGTTTGTAACACTGATGTGGAGAATGTCTGTAACAATGGTGTGGAGAATGTCTGTAACAATGGTGTGGAGAATGTCTGTAACACTGATGTGGAGAATGTCTGTAACAATGGTGTGGAGAATGTCTGTAACAATGATATGGAGAATGTCTGTAACAATGGTGTGGAGAATGTCTGTAACAATGGTGTGGAGAATGTCTGTAACAATGATGTGGAGAATGTCTGTAACAATGGTGTGGAGAATGTCTGTAACAATGGTGTGGAGAATGTCTGTAACAATGGTTTTGGGGAATGTATATAACAATGATGTGGAGAATGTCTGTAACAATGGTGTGGAGAATGTATGTATCAATGGTGTGGTGAATGTCTGTAACAATGGTGTGGAGAATGTCTGTAACAATGGTGTGGAGAATGTCTGTAACAATGGTGTGGAGAATGTTTGTAACAATGATGTGGAGAATGGAGAATGTCTGTAACAATGATGTGGAGAATGTCTGTAACAATGATGTGGAGAATGTCTGTAACAATGGTGTGGAGAATGTCTGTAACAATGGTGTGGAGAATGTCTGTAACAATGATGTGGAGAATGTTTGTAACAATGATGTGGAGAATGTCTGTAACAATGATGTGGAGAATGTCTGTAACAATGGTGTGGAGAATATCTGTAACAACGGTGTGGAGAATGTCTGTAACAATGATGTGGAGAATGTTTGTAACAATGATGTGGAGAATGTCTGTAACAATGGTGAGGAGAATGTCTGTAACAATGGTGAGGAGAATGTTTGTAACAATGATGTGGAGAATGTCTGTAACAATGGTGTGGAGAATGTCTGTAACAATGGTGTGGAGAATGTCTGTAACAATGGTGTGGAGAATGTTTGTAACAATGATTTGGAGAATGTCTGTATCAATGGTGTGGAGAATGTCTGTAACAATGATGTTGAGAATGTCTGTAACAATGGCTTGGGGAATGTCTGTAACAATGGTGTGGAGAATGTTTGTAACAATGATGTGGAGAATGTCTGTAACAATGGTGTGGAGAATGTCTGTAACAATGGCTTGGGGAATGTCTGTAACAATGGTTTGGGGAATGTCTGTAACAATGGTGTGGATAATGTCTGTTACAATGGTGTGGAGAATGTTTGTAACAATGGTGTGGAGAATGTCTGTAACAATGGTGTGGAGAATGTTTGTAACAATGATGTGGAGAATGGAGAATGTCTGTATCAATGATGTGGTGAATGGAGAATGTCTGTAACAATGGTGTGGTGAATGTCTGTAACAATGGTTTGGGGAATGTCTGTAACAATGATGTGGAGAATGTCTGTAACAATGATGTGGAGAATGTCTGTAACAATGGTGTGGAGAATGTCTGTAACAATGATGTGGAGAATGTCTGTAACAATGATGTGGAGAATGTCTGTAACAATGGTGTGGAGAATGTCTGTAACAATGATGTGGAGAATGTCCGTAACAATGATGTGGAGAATGTCTGTAACAATGATGTGGAGAATATCTGTAACAATGGTGTGGAGAATGTTTGTAACAATGATGTGGAGAATGTCTGTAACAATGGTGTGGAGAATGTTTGTAACAATGATGTGGAGAATGTCTGTAACAATGATGTGGAGAATGTCTGTAACAATGGTGTGGAGAATGTCTGTAACAATGGTGTGGAGAATGTCCGTAACAATGGTGTGGAGAATGTCCGTAACAATGATGTTTACAGGTGGATCGTTTAAGTCTAGTGATTCATGTTTACAGATGGATATGTTAAGTCTAGTGATTCATGTTTATAGGTGGATATGTTAAGTCTAGTGATTCATATTTACAGGTGAATAGGTTATGTCTAGTGATTCCTGTTTACAGGTGGATATGTTAAGTCTAGTGATTCCTGTTTACAGGTGGATATGTTAAGTCTAGTGGTTCCTGTTTACAGGTGGATAGGTTAAGTCTAGTGATTTCTGTTTACAGATGGATATGTTATGTCTAGTGGTTCCTGTTTACAGGTGGATAGGTTAAGGCTAGTGATTCCTGTTTACAGGTGGATAGGTTAAGTCTAGTGGTTCCTGTTTACAGGTGGATAGGTTAAGTCTAGTGGTTCCTGTTTACAGGTGGATAGGATGAGTCTAGTGATTCCTGTTTACAGATGGATAGGTTAAGTCTAGTGGTTCCTGTTTACAGGTGGATTTGTTAAGTCTAGTGATTCCTGTTTACAGGTGGATAGGTTAAGTCTAGTGATTCATGTTTATAGGTGGATAGGATAAGTCTAGTGATTCCTGTTTACAGGTGGATAGGTTAAGTCTAGTGATTCCTGTTTACAGATGGATATGTTAAGTCTAGTGGTTCCTGTTTACAGGTGGATATGTTAAGTCTAGTGATTCCTGTTCACAGGTGGATAGGTTAAGTCTAGTGATTCCTGTTTATAGGTGGATAGGTTTAGTCTAGTGGTTCCTGTTTACAGGTGGATAGGTTAAGTCTAGTGATTCCTGTTCACAGGTGGATAGGTTAAGTCGTGAACATCAGCGAGAGACGGACGGTCTGACAAGCGCTATGGATAAACTGGAGGAAGAACTGCAACTGCTGAAGACTAGATCATCAGAGAGAATTAGCGACTTGGAGACTACTTACAAACACTTCAAACATAATAGCGAACAGCAGGTGGACAACTTAATGCAAGAATTGAAGTAAGATATACACCGGCTGCTGATAAATGTCTTTATTAAATACAGTTAAAACATATTTAAAATAAATCTTCCTATCGTATATACATTTTACATGGTCTTACTGTGATTTCTGCATGTGTGATAGCTAGACTCTTGCATGTGTGATAGCTAGACTCCTGCAGGTGTGATAGCTAGACTCCTGCATGTGTGATAGCTAGACTCTTGCATGTGTGATAGCTAGACTCTTGCATGTGTGATAGCTATACTCCTGCATGTGTGATAGCTAGACTCCTGCATGTGTGATAGCTAGACTCTTGCATGTGTGATAGCTAGACTCCTGCATGTGTGATAGCTATACTCCTGCATGTGTGATAGCTAGACTCCTGCATGTGTGATGGCTAGACTCCTGCATGTGTGATAGCTAGACTCCTGCATGTGTGATAGCTAGACTCTTGCATGTGTGATAGCTAGACTTGCATGTGTGATAGCTAGACTCCTGCATGTGTGATAGCTAGACTCCTGCATGTGTGATAGCTAGACTCTTGCATGTGTGATAGCTAGACTCCTGCATGTGTGATAGCTATACTCCTGCATGTGTGATAGCTAGACTCCTGCATGTGTGATGGCTAGACTCCTGCATGTGTGATAGCTAGACTCCTGCATGTGTGATAGCTATACTCCTGCATGTGTGATAGCTAGACTCTTGCATGTGTGATAGCTAGACTCTTGCATGTGTGATAGCTATACTCCTGCATGTGTGATAGCTAGACTCTTGCATGTGTGATAGCTATACTCCTGCATGTGTGATAGCTAGACTCTTGCATGTGTGATAGCTAGACTCTTGTATGTGTGATAGCTAGACTCCTGCATGTGTGATAGCTAGACTATTGTATGTGTGATAGCTAGACTCCTGCATGTGTGATAGCTAGACTCTTGCATGTGTGATAGCTAGACTCCTGCATGTGTGATAGCTAGACTCTTGCATGTGTGATAGCTAGACTCCTGCATGTGTGATAGCTAGACTCCTGCATGTGTGATGGCTAGACTCCTGCATGTGTGATAGCTAGACTCCTGCATGTGTGATAGCTAGACTCCTGCATGTATGATGGCTAGACGCATGCATGTGTGATGGCTAGACGCATGCATGTGTGATGGCTAGACTCATGCATGTGTGATGGCTAGACTCCTGCATGTGTGATGGCTAGACTCCTGCATGTGTGATAGCTAGACTCTTGCATGTGTGATAGCTAGACTCCTGCATGTGTGATGGCTAGACTCCTGCATGTGTGATAGCTAGACTCTTGCATGTGTGATAGCTAGACTCCTGCATGTGTGATAGCTAGACTCCTGCATGTGTGATAGCTATACTCCTGCATGTGTGATAGCTAGACTCCTGCATGTGTGATAGCTAGACTCCTGCATGTGTGATAACTAGACTCCTGCATGTGTGATGGCTAGACTCCTGCATGTGTGATAGCTAGACTCCTGCATGTGTGATAGCTATACTCCTGCATGTGTGATAGCTAGACTCCTGCATGTGTGATAGCTAGACTCCTGCATGTGTGATGGCTAGATGCATGCAGGTGTGATGGCTAGACTCCTGCATGTGTGATGGCTAGACGCATGCATGTGTGATGGCTAGACTCCTGCATGTGTGATGGCTAGACTCCTGCATGTGTGATTGCGAAACCCCTGCATATGTGATGGCTAGACTCCTGCATGTGTAATGGCTAGACCCCTGCATGTGTAATGGTTAGACTCCTGCATGTGTGATGGCTAGACTCCTGTATGTGTAATGGCTAGACTCCTGCATGTGTAATGGCTAGACTCCTGCATGTGTGATGGTTAGACTCCTGCATGTGTGATTGCTAGACTCCTGCATGTGTAATGGCTAGAATCATACATGTGTGATGGCTAGACTCCTGCATGTGTGATGGCTGGACTCCTGCATGTGTAATGGTTAGACTCCTGCTTGTGTAATGGTTAGACTCCTGCATGTGTAATGGTTAGACTCCTGCATGTGTGATGGTTAGACTCCTGCATGTGTGATGGTTAGACTCCTGTATGTGTGATGGCTAGACTCCTGTATGTGTGATGGCTAGACTCCTGCATGTGTAATGGCTAGACTCATGTATGTGTGATGGCTAGACTCCTGCGTTGGTGATGGCTAGACTCATGCATATGTAATGGCTAGACTCTTGCATGTGTAATGGCTAGACTCCTGCATGTGTAATGGCTAGACTCCTGCATGTGTGATGGCTAGACTCCTGCATGTGTAATGGCTAGACTCCTGCATGTGTGATGGCTAGACTCATGCATGTGTGATGGCTAGACTCCTGCATGTGTGATGGCTAGACTCCTGCATGTGTGATAGCTAGACTCCTGCATGTGTGATAGCTAGTCTCCTGCATGTGTGATGGCTAGACTCATGCACATGTAATGACTAGACTCCTGCATGTGTGATAGCTAGACTCCTGTATGTGTGATGGTTAGACTCCTGCATGTGTGATGGCTAGACTCCTGCATGTGTAATGGCTAGACTCCTGCATGTGTGATGGCTAGACTCCTGCATGTGTGATGGCTAGACTCCTGCATGTGTAATGTTTAGACTCCTGCATGTGTAATGGCTAGACTCCTGCATGTGTGATGGCTAGACTCCTGCATGTGTAATGGCTAGACTCCTGCATGTGTAATGGCAAGACTCCTGCATGTGTGATGGTTAGACTCCTGCATGTGTGGTGGTTAGACTCCTGCATGTGTAATGGCTAGACTCCTGCATATGTAATGGCTATACTCCTGCATGTGTAATGGTTAGACTCCTGCATGTGTGATGGTTAGACTCCTGCATGTGTGATAGCTAGACTCCTGCATGTGTGATAGCTAGACTCCTGCATGTGTGATAACTAGACTCCTGCATGTGTGATGGCTAGACTCCTGCATGTGTGATTGCGAAACCCCTGCATATGTGATGGCTAGACTCCTGCATGTGTAATGGCTAGACCCCTGCATGTGTAATGGTTAGACTCCTGCATGTGTGATGGCTAGACTCTTGCATGTGTAATGGCTAGACTCCTGCATGTGTGATGGCTGGACTCCTGCATGTGTGATTGTTAGACTCCTGCATGTGTGATGGTTAGACTCCTGCATGTGTGATGGTTAGACTCCTGCATGTGTAATGGTTAGACTCCTGCATGTGTGATGGCTAGACTCCTGCATGTGTAATGGTTAGACTCCTGCATGTGTAATGGCTAGACTCCTGCATGTGTGATGGCTAGACTCCTGCACGTGTGATGGTTAGACTACTGCATGTGTAATGGCTAGACTCCTGCATGTGTGATGGCTAGACTCCTGCATGTGTGATGGCGAAACTCCTGCATATGTGATAGTTGACTCCTGCATGTGTGATGGCTAGACTCCTGCATGTGTGATGGCTAAACTCCTGCATGTGTAATGGCTAGACTCCTGCATGTGTGATGGCTAAACTCCTGCATGTGTGATGGCTAGACTCCTGCATGTGTGATGGCTAAACTCCTGCATGTGTGATGGCTAGACTCCTGCATGTGTGATAGTTAGACTCCTGGGTTCTGACTTATATATAAATCAATCACATAGATTGATATTTAAACACTGTTAACAACCCAATAGTGGTGAACATGTGCAGTGACTGTATTTGTGATAGAATACAGGAACACTTTCAAATGGCACAACCTGTTGTATAGAATGATGACTTTCAGGTCGACGGAACGTGTTGTACAAAATCAGGTGAAACAGATAGGCCAGTTAAAGAAATATATGGGAGAGTCGGATAACCTACCCAAGCCTGCGGATATAGCCAGGAAGGAGAGAGACAGCATGCTGGTTCAGTTAAAGGTACTGGTTTACAACTGCAATATAAACATGCATCCTTCAACCGAGTGTACATAATACTTTGGGTGTTGGGTACTCTGTGACCGAGTGTACACAATACTTTGGGGGTTGGGTACTCTGTGACCAAGTGTACACAATACTTTGGGTGTTGGGTGCTCTGTGACTGAGTGTACACAATACATTGGGGGTTGGGTACTCT
Organism: Archivesica marissinica; assembly: GCA_014843695.1. Classification (NCBI taxonomy): domain Eukaryota; kingdom Metazoa; phylum Mollusca; class Bivalvia; order Venerida; family Vesicomyidae; genus Archivesica; species Archivesica marissinica. Next base: position 98,542,291 of record CM026387.1, on the reverse strand, counting down.
GTGACCGAGTGTACACAATACTTTGGGTGTTGGGTGATCTGTGACCGAGTGTACACAATACTTTGGGTGTTGGGTGCTCTGTGACCGAGTGTACACAATACTTTGGGTGTTGGGTACTCTGTGACCGAGTGTACACAATACTTTGGGTGTTGGGTGATCTGTGACTCAGTGTACACACTACTTTGAGGGGTGGGTACTCTGTGACAGAGTGTACACAATACTTTGGGTGTTGGGTACTCTGTGACCGAGTGTACACAATACTTTGGGTGTTGGGTACTCTGTGACTCAGTGTACACAATACTTTGGGGGTTGGGTGCTCTGTGACTGAATGTACACAATACTTTGGGGGTTGGGTGCTCTGTGACTTAGTGTACACAATACTTTGGGTGTTGGGTGCTCTGTGACTCAGTATACACAATACGTTGGGTGTTGGGTGCTCTGTGACTCAGTGTACACAATACTTTGGGTGTTGGGTGCTCTGTGACTCAGTGTACACAATACTTTGGGGGGTTGGGTGCTCTGTGACTCAGTGTACACACTACTTTGGGGGTTGGGTACTCTGTGACAGAGTGTACACACTACTTTGGGGGGGTGGGTACTCTGTGACAGAGTGTACACACTACTTTGGGGGTTGGGTGCTCTGTGACAGAGTGTACACAATACTTTGGGGGGGGGGGTGCTCTGTGACTCAGTGTACACAATACTTTGGGGGTTGGGTGCTCTGTGACAGAGTGTACACAATACTTTGGGGGTTGGGTGCTCTGTGACTGAGTGTACACAATACTTTGGGGGTTGGGTACTCTGTGACAGAGTGTACACAATACTTTGGGGGTTGGGTACTCTGTGACTCAGTGTACACAATACTTTGGGAGTTGGGTGCTCTGTGACAGAGTGTACACAATACTTTGGGGGTTGGGTACTCTGTGACAGAGTGTACACAATACTTTGGGTGTTGGGTGCTCTGTGACAGAGTGTACACAATACTTTGGGGGTGGGTGCTCTGTGACAGAGTGTACACAATACTTTGGGGGTTGGGTACTCTGTGACAGAGTGTACACAATACTTTGGGTGTTGGGTGCTCTGTGACAGAGTGTACACAATACTTTGGGGGTTGGGTGCTCTGTGACAGAGTGTACACAATACTTTGGGTGTTGGATGCTCTGTGACAGAGTGTACACAATACTTTGGGGGTTGGGTGCTCTGTGACCGAGTGTACACAATACTTTGGGGGTTGGGTGCTCTGTGACTGAGTGTACACAATACTTTGGGGGTTGGGTGCTCTGTGACAGAGTGTACACAATACTTTGGGGGTTGGGTGCTCTGTGACCGAGTGTACACAATACTTTGGGGGTTGGGTGCTCTGTGACTGAGTGTACACAATACTTTGGGGGTTTGGTGCTCTGTGACAGAGTGTACACAATACTTTGGGGGTTGGGTGCTCTGTGACAGAGTGTACACAATACTTTGGGGGGGGGGTGCTCTGTGATCGAGTGTACACACTACTTTGGGGGGGGTGCTCTGTGACAGAGTGTACACAATACTTTGGGTGTTGGGTGCTCTGTGACAGAGTGTACACAATACTTTGGGGGTTGGGTGCTCTGTGACAGAGTGTACACAATACTTTGGGTGTTGGGTGCTCTGTGACAGAGTGTACACAATACTTTGGGGGTTGGGTGCTCTGTGACCGAGTGTACACAATACTTTGGGGGTTGGGTGCTCTGTGACTGAGTGTACACAATACTTTGGGGGTTGGGTGCTCTGTGACAGAGTGTACACAATACTTTGGGGGTGGGTGCTCTGTGACCGAGTGTACACAATACTTTGGGGGTTGGGTGCTCTGTGACTCAGTGTACACAATACTTTGGGGGTTGGGTGCTCTGTGACTGAGTGTACACAATACTTTGGGGGTTTGGTGCTCTGTGACAAAGTGTACACAATACTTTGGGGGTTGGGTGCTCTGTGACAGAGTGTACACAATACTTTGGGGGGGGTGCTCTGTGATCGAGTGTACACACTACTTTGGGGGGGGGTGCTCTGTGACCGAGTGTACACACTACTTTGGGGGGGGGTGCTCTGTGACAGAGTGTACACAATACTTTGGGGGTTGGGTACTCTGTGACAGAGTGTACACAATACTTTGGGGGGGTGCTCTGTGACAGAGTGTACACAATACTTTGGGGGGGGTGCATATTGAAGTGACAAAATATGTTACGGTTGTATTACACTGAATACAAGCATATTGAAGTGATATAGTTGTTTATATTGTTGTTTTTAGACATATGAGTCAGAGAGGGTCAATATGAACTCGACTATACAGCTGCTAAACATCCGACTGAACTCACTCAATGAGATCCTTGGATTACAGGAGTTAGAACTGAGCAAGGTTAGTATTACTTGCAGCAAGGTTAGTATTGCTTGCAACAAGGTTAGTATTACTTGCAGCAAGGTTAGTATTACCTGCAGCAAGGTTAGTATTACTTGCAGCGAGGTTACTATTACTTGCAGCAAGGTTAGTATTACTTGTAGCGAGGTTAGTATTACTTGCAGCAAGGTTAGTATTACTTGCAGCGAGGTTAGTATTACTTGCAGCGAGGTTAGTATTACTTGCAGCGAGGTTAGTATTACTTGCAGCGAGGTTAGTATTACTTGCAGCAAGGTTAGTATTACTTGCAGCAAGGTTGGTATTACTTGCAACAAGGTTAGTATTACTTGCAGCAAGGTTAGTATTACTTGCATGTTGCTGCATTAAATCTAACCACATATGCTTACAACATCAGTACTGGATAAACTATTCTATACCTAGTTACAAGGGCATGCGCTGTGTTTACAATTCCGACTAAAGTACATTACTGTGCAGACCTGATATAGTCGTGTTCCAAGCAGTCACATGGAAGACAGGTTTCGTATAATAACAATTCGACAATAAACAATGGAAGATTTAGTATGACAGCCACACTGCAGGAATATCGCTGTTGTACACTGTAGGAATATCGCTGTTGTACACTGTAGGAATACTGCTGTTGTACACTGTAGGAATACCGCTGTTGTACACTAGGAATACCGCTGTTGTACACTGTAGGAATACTGCTGTTGTACACTGTAGGAATACCGCTGTTGTACACTGTAGGAATACCGCTGTTGTACACTAGGAATACCGCTGTTGTACACTGTAGGAATACCGCTGTTGTACACTGTAGGAATATCGCTGTTGTACACTGTAGGAATACCGCTGTTGTACACTAGGAATACCGCTGTTGTACACTGTAGGAATACCGCTGTTGTACACTGTAGGAATACCGCTGTTGTACACTGTAGGAATACCGCTGTTGTACACTGTAGGAATACCGCTGTTGTACACTGTAGGAATATCGCTGTTGTACACTGTAGGAATACCGCTGTTGTACACTGTAGGAATACCGCTGTTGTACACTAGGAATACCGCTGTTGTACACTGTAGGAATACCGCTGTTGTACACTGTAGGAATACCGCTGTTGTACACTGTAGGAATACCGCTGTTGTACACTGTAGGAATACTGCTGTTGTACACTGTAGGAATACCGCTGTTGTACACTGCAGGAATACTGCTGTTGTACACTGTAGGAATACCGCTGTTGTACACTAGGAATACTGCTGTTGTACACTGTAGGAATACTGCTGTTGTACACTGTAGGAATACCGCTGTTGTACACTAGGAATACCGCTGTTGTACACTGTAGGAATACTGCTGTTGTACACTGCAGGAATACTGCTGTTGTACACTGTAGGAATATCGCTGTTGTACACTAGGAATATCGCTGTTGTACACTGTAGGAATACCGCTGTTGTACACTGCAGGAATACTGCTGTTGTACACTGTAGGAATATCGCTGTTGTACACTAGGAATATCGCTGTTGTACACTGTAGGAATACCGCTGTTGTACACTGTAGGAATACTGCTGTTGTACACTGTAGGAATACCGCTGTTGTACACTAGGAATATCGCTGTTGTACACTAGGAATATCGCTGTTGTACACTGTAGGAATATCGCTGTTGTACACTAGGAATATCGCTGTTGTACACTAGGAATACCGCTGTTGTACACTGTAGGAATACCGCTGTTGTACACTGTAGGAATACCGCTGTTGTACACTGTAGGAATACCGCTGTTGTACACTGTACACTCATACTTAATCCTATACGTGCCTTATGTTTCAAATAGAATTATTATTGAATTGTTTCAGTAGATTTATTATATTTCAGGTTTCTCATGAAGCTGATAAAAACAAGAATGAGAGCTTACTGTTAACAAGGTGAGTGCTGGGTACCGAGGTGAGTCCTGGGTACCGAGGTGAGTGCTGGGTACTGAGGTGAGTGCTAGGTACCGAGGTTAGTGCTGGGTACACATGTTGTATTTACTGTTAACGAGGTGAGTGCTGGGTACACATGTTGTATATACTGTTAACGAGGTGAGTGCTGGGTACACATGTTGTATATACTGATAACGAGGTGAGTGCTGGGTACACATGTTGTATATACTGTTAATGAGGTGAGTGCTGGGTACACATGTTGTATATACTGTTAACGAGGTGAGTGCTGGGTACACATGTTGTATATACTGTTAACGAGGTGAGTGCTGGGTACACATGTTGTATATACTGTTAATGAGGTGAGTGCTGGGTACACATGTTGTATATACTGTTAACGAGGTGAGTGCTGGGTACACATGTTGTATATAAAAACACACAAACTGTTAATGAGGTGAGTGCTGGGTACACATGTTGTATATACTGTTAACGAGGTGAGTGCTGGGTACATATTTGTATATACTGTTAACGAGGTGAGTGCTGGGTACATGTGTTGTATATACTGTTAATGAGGTGAGTGCTGGGTACACATGTTGTATTTACTGTTAATGAGGTGAGTGCTGGGTACATGTGTTGTATTTACTGTTAATGAGGTGAGTGCTGGGTACACATGTTGTATTTACTGTTAATGAGGTGAGTGCTGGGTACACATGTTGTATATACTGTTAATGAGGTGAGTGCTGGGTACACATGTTGTATTTACTGTTAATGAGGTGAGTGCTGGGTACACATGTTGTATATACTGTTAACTAGGTGAGTGCTGGGTACATGTGTTGTATATACTGTTAATGAGGTGAGTGCTGGGTACATGTGTTGTATATACTGTTAATGAGGTGAGTGCTGGGTACATGTGTTGTATTTACTGTTAACGAGATGAATGCTGGGTACACATGTATGTACTGTTAACGAGGTGAGTGCTGGGTACACATGTTGTATATATTGTTAATGAGGTGAGTGCTGGGTACACATGTTGTATTTACTGTTAATGAGGTGAGTGCTGGGTACACATGTTGTATATACTGTTAACGAGGTGAGTGCTGGGTACATATTTTGTATATACTGTTAACGAGGTGAGTGCTGGGTACATGTGTTGTATATACTGTTAATGAGGTGAGTGCTGGGTACACATGTTGTATTTACTGTTAATGAGGTGAGTGCTGGGTACATGTGTTGTATTTACTGTTAATGAGGTGAGTGCTGGGTACACATGTTGTATTTACTGTTAATGAGGTGAGTGCTGGGTACACATGTTGTATATACTGTTAATGAGGTGAGTGCTGGGTACACATGTTGTATTTACTGTTAATGAGGTGAGTGCTGGGTACACATGTTGTATATACTGTTAACTAGGTGAGTGCTGGGTACATGTGTTGTATATACTGTTAATGAGGTGAGTGCTGGGTACATGTGTTGTATATACTGTTAATGAGGTGAGTGCTGGGTACATGTGTTGTATTTACTGTTAACGAGATGAGTGCCGGGTACACATGTATGTACTGTTAATGAGGTGAGTGCTGGATACACATGTATATATTGTTAACGAGGTGAGTGCTGGGTACACATGTTGTATATACTGTTAACGAGGTGAGTGCTGGGTACACATGTTGTATATACTGTTAACGAGGTGAGTGCTGGGTACACATGTTGTATATACTGTTAATGAGGTGAGTGCTGGGTACACATGTTGTATATACTGTTAACGAGGTGAGTGCTGGGTACACATGTTGTATATATTGTTAATGAGGTGAGTGCTGGGTACACATGTTGTATTTACTGTTAATGAGGTGAGTGCTGGGTACACATGTTGTATATACTGTTAACGAGGTGAGTGCTGGGTACATATTTTGTATATACTGTTAACGAGGTGAGTGCTGGGTACATGTGTTGTATATACTGTTAATGAGGTGAGTGCTGGGTACACATGTTGTATTTACTGTTAATGAGGTGAGTGCTGGGTACATGTGTTGTATTTACTGTTAATGAGGTGAGTGCTGGGTACACATGTTGTATTTACTGTTAATGAGGTGAGTGCTGGGTACACATGTTGTATATACTGTTAATGAGGTGAGTGCTGGGTACACATGTTGTATTTACTGTTAATGAGGTGAGTGCTGGGTACACATGTTGTATATACTGTTAACTAGGTGAGTGCTGGGTACATGTGTTGTATATACTGTTAATGAGGTGAGTGCTGGGTACATGTGTTGTATATACTGTTAATGAGGTGAGTGCTGGGTACATGTGTTGTATTTACTGTTAACGAGATGAGTGCTGGGTACACATGTATGTACTGTTAATGAGGTGAGTGCTGGATACACATGTATATATTGTTAACGAGGTGAGTGCTGGGTACATGTGTTGTATATACTGTTAATGAGATGAGTGCTGGGTACATGTGTTGTATTTACTGTTAACGAGATGAATGCTGGGTACACATGTATGTACTGTTAACGAGGTGAGTGCTGGGTACACATGTTGTATATATTGTTAATGAGGTGAGTGCTGGGTACACATGTTGTATTTACTGTTAATGAGGTGAGTGCTGGGTACACATGTTGTATATACTGTTAACGAGGTGAGTGCTGGGTACATATTTTGTATATACTGTTAACGAGGTGAGTGCTGGGTACATGTGTTGTATATACTGTTAATGAGGTGAGTGCTGGGTACACATGTTGTATTTACTGTTAATGAGGTGAGTGCTGGGTACATGTGTTGTATTTACTGTTAATGAGGTGAGTGCTGGGTACACATGTTGTATTTACTGTTAATGAGGTGAGTGCTGGGTACACATGTTGTATATACTGTTAATGAGGTGAGTGCTGGGTACACATGTTGTATTTACTGTTAATGAGGTGAGTGCTGGGTACACATGTTGTATATACTGTTAACTAGGTGAGTGCTGGGTACATGTGTTGTATATACTGTTAATGAGGTGAGTGCTGGGTACATGTGTTGTATATACTGTTAATGAGGTGAGTGCTGGGTACATGTGTTGTATTTACTGTTAACGAGATGAATGCTGGGTACACATGTATGTACTGTTAACGAGGTGAGTGCTGGGTACACATGTATATATTGTTAATGAGGTGAGTGCTGGGTACACATGTTGTATATACTGTTAATGAGGTGAGTGCTGGGTACACATGTTGTATATACTGTTAACGAGGTGAGTGCTGGGTACATATTTTGTATATACTGTTAACGAGGTGAGTGCTGGGTACATGTGTTGTATATACTGTTAATGAGGTGAGTGCTGGGTACACATGTTGTATTTACTGTTAATGAGGTGAGTGCTGGGTACATGTGTTGTATTTACTGTTAATGAGGTGAGTGCTGGGTACACATGTTGTATTTACTGTTAATGAGGTGAGTGCTGGGTACACATGTTGTATATACTGTTAATGAGGTGAGTGCTGGGTACACATGTTGTATTTACTGTTAATGAGGTGAGTGCTGGGTACACATGTTGTATATACTGTTAACTAGGTGAGTGCTGGGTACATGTGTTGTATATACTGTTAATGAGGTGAGTGCTGGGTACATGTGTTGTATATACTGTTAATGAGGTGAGTGCTGGGTACATGTGTTGTATTTACTGTTAACGAGATGAGTGCTGGGTACACATGTATGTACTGTTAATGAGGTGAGTGCTGGATACACATGTATATATTGTTAACGAGGTGAGTGCTGGGTACACATGTTGTATATACTGTTAACGAGGTGAGTGCTGGGTACACATGTTGTATATACTGTTAACGAGGTGAGTGCTGGGTACACATGTTGTATATACTGTTAATGAGGTGAGTGCTGGGTACACATGTTGTATATACTGTTAACGAGGTGAGTGCTGGGTACACATGTTGTATATATTGTTAATGAGGTGAGTGCTGGGTACACATGTTGTATTTACTGTTAATGAGGTGAGTGCTGGGTACACATGTTGTATATACTGTTAACGAGGTGAGTGCTGGGTACATATTTTGTATATACTGTTAACGAGGTGAGTGCTGGGTACATGTGTTGTATATACTGTTAATGAGGTGAGTGCTGGGTACACATGTTGTATTTACTGTTAATGAGGTGAGTGCTGGGTACATGTGTTGTATTTACTGTTAATGAGGTGAGTGCTGGGTACACATGTTGTATTTACTGTTAATGAGGTGAGTGCTGGGTACACATGTTGTATATACTGTTAATGAGGTGAGTGCTGGGTACACATGTTGTATTTACTGTTAATGAGGTGAGTGCTGGGTACACATGTTGTATATACTGTTAACTAGGTGAGTGCTGGGTACATGTGTTGTATATACTGTTAATGAGGTGAGTGCTGGGTACATGTGTTGTATATACTGTTAATGAGGTGAGTGCTGGGTACATGTGTTGTATTTACTGTTAACGAGATGAGTGCTGGGTACACATGTATGTACTGTTAATGAGGTGAGTGCTGGATACACATGTATATATTGTTAACGAGGTGAGTGCTGGGTACACATGTTGTATATACTGTTAACGAGGTGAGTGCTGGGTACACATGTTGTATATACTGTTAACGAGGTGAGTGCTGGGTACACATGTTGTATATACTGTTAATGAGGTGAGTGCTGGGTACACATGTTGTATATACTGTTAACGAGGTGAGTGCTGGGTACACATGTTGTATATATTGTTAATGAGGTGAGTGCTGGGTACACATGTTGTATTTACTGTTAATGAGGTGAGTGCTGGGTACACATGTTGTATATACTGTTAACGAGGTGAGTGCTGGGTACATATTTTGTATATACTGTTAACGAGGTGAGTGCTGGGTACATGTGTTGTATATACTGTTAATGAGGTGAGTGCTGGGTACACATGTTGTATTTACTGTTAATGAGGTGAGTGCTGGGTACATGTGTTGTATTTACTGTTAATGAGGTGAGTGCTGGGTACACATGTTGTATTTACTGTTAATGAGGTGAGTGCTGGGTACACATGTTGTATATACTGTTAATGAGGTGAGTGCTGGGTACACATGTTGTATTTACTGTTAATGAGGTGAGTGCTGGGTACACATGTTGTATATACTGTTAACTAGGTGAGTGCTGGGTACATGTGTTGTATATACTGTTAATGAGGTGAGTGCTGGGTACATGTGTTGTATATACTGTTAATGAGGTGAGTGCTGGGTACATGTGTTGTATTTACTGTTAACGAGATGAGTGCTGGGTACACATGTATGTACTGTTAATGAGGTGAGTGCTGGATACACATGTATATATTGTTAACGAGGTGAGTGCTGGGTACATGTGTTGTATATACTGTTAATGAGATGAGTGCTGGGTACATGTGTTGTATTTACTGTTAACGAGATGAATGCTGGGTACACATGTATGTACTGTTAACGAGGTGAGTGCTGGGTACACATGTTGTATATATTGTTAATGAGGTGAGTGCTGGGTACACATGTTGTATTTACTGTTAATGAGGTGAGTGCTGGGTACACATGTTGTATATACTGTTAACGAGGTGAGTGCTGGGTACATATTTTGTATATACTGTTAACGAGGTGAGTGCTGGGTACATGTGTTGTATATACTGTTAATGAGGTGAGTGCTGGGTACACATGTTGTATTTACTGTTAATGAGGTGAGTGCTGGGTACATGTGTTGTATTTACTGTTAATGAGGTGAGTGCTGGGTACACATGTTGTATTTACTGTTAATGAGGTGAGTGCTGGGTACACATGTTGTATATACTGTTAATGAGGTGAGTGCTGGGTACACATGTTGTATTTACTGTTAATGAGGTGAGTGCTGGGTACACATGTTGTATATACTGTTAACTAGGTGAGTGCTGGGTACATGTGTTGTATATACTGTTAATGAGGTGAGTGCTGGGTACATGTGTTGTATATACTGTTAATGAGGTGAGTGCTGGGTACATGTGTTGTATTTACTGTTAACGAGATGAGTGCTGGGTACACATGTATGTACTGTTAATGAGGTGAGTGCTGGATACACATGTATATATTGTTAACGAGGTGAGTGCTGGGTACATGTGTTGTATATACTGTTAATGAGATGAGTGCTGGGTACATGTGTTGTATTTACTGTTAACGAGATGAATGCTGGGTACACATGTATGTACTGTTAATGAGGTGAGTGCTGGGTACACATATATGTACTGTTAACGAGGTAAGTGCTGGGTACATGTGTTGTATATACTGTTAATGAGGTGAGTGCTGGGTACACATGTTGTATATACTGTTAACGAGGTGAGTGCTGGGTACACATGTTGTATATATTGTTAACGAGGTGAGTGCTGGTTACACATGTATTAACTGTTAACGAGGTGAGTGCTGGGTACACATGTTGTATTTACTGTTAACTAGGTGAGTGCTGGGTACACATGTTGTATATATTGTTAACGAGGTGAGTGCTGGGTACACATGTTGTATATACTGTTAATGAGGTGAGTGCTGGGTACATGTGTTGTATATATTGTTAATGAGGTGAGTGCTGGGTACACATGTTGTATATACTGTTAACTAGGTGAGTGCTGGGTACACATGTTGTATATATTGTTAATGAGGTGAGTGCTGGGTACACATGTTGTATATATTGTTAACGAGGTGAGTGCTGGGTACATGTGTTGTATATATTGTTAACGAGGTGAGTGCTGGGTACATGTGTTGTATTTACTGTTGACGAGGTGAGTGCTGGGTGCACATGTATATATTGTTAATGAGGTGAGTGCTGGGTACATGTGTTGTATGTACTGTTAACGAGGTGAGTGCTGGGTACACATGTTGTATATACTGTTAATGAGGTGAGTGCTGGGTACACATGTTGTATATACTGTTAATGAGGTGAGTGCTGGGTACATGTGTTGTATATATTGTTAACGAGGTGAGTGCTGGGTACATGTGTTGTATATACTGTTAATGAGGTGAGTGCTGGGTACACATGTTGTATATACTGTTAATGAGGTGAGTGCTGGGTACACATGTTGTATATATTGTTAACGAGGTGAGTGCTGGGTACATGTGTTGTATATATTGTTAATGAGGTGAGTGCTGGGTACATGTGTTGTATATACTGTTAATGAGGTGAGTGCTGGGTACACATGTTGTATATACTGTTAATGAGGTGAGTGCTGGGTACATGTGTTGTATATACTGTTAATGAGGTGAGTGCTGGGTACACATGTATATACTGTTAACGAGGTGAGTGCTGGGTACTGGGTACACATGTTGTATTTACTGTTAACGAGGTGAGTGCTGGGTACATGTGTTGTATATACTGTTAATGAGGTGAGTGCTGGGTACACATGTTGTATATACTGTTAATGAGGTGAGTGCTGGGTACACATGTTGTATATATTGTTAACGAGGTGAGTGCTGAGTACACATGTTGTATATACTGTTAACGAGGTGAGTGCTGGGTACACATGTTGTATATACTGTTAATGAGGTGAGTGCTGGGTACACATGTTGTATATACTGTTAACGAGGTGAGTGCGTGGTACATGTGTTGTATATATTGTTAACGAGGTGAGTGCTGGGTACACATGTTGTATATACTGTTAATGAGGTGAGTGCTGGGTACACATGTTGTATATACTGTTAATGAGGTGAGTGCTGGGTACACATGTTGTATATACTGTTAATGAGGTGAGTGCTGGGTACACATGTTGTATATACTGTTAATGAGGTGAGTGCTGGGTACACATGTTGTATATACTGTTAATGAGGTGAGTGCTGGGTACACATGTTGTATATACTGTTAATGAGGTGAGTGCTGGGTACACATGTTGTATATACTGTTAATGAGGTGAGTGCTGGGTACACATGTTGTATATACTGTTAATGAGGTGAGTGCTGGGTACACATGTTGTATATACTGTTAATGAGGTGAGTGCTGGGTACACATGTTGTATATACTGTTAATGAGGTGAGTGCTGGGTACACATGTTGTATATACTGTTAATGAGGTGAGTGCTGGGTACACATGTTGTATATACTGTTAATGAGGTGAGTGCTGGGTAC
>CM026387.1:98494007-98528916 GCA_014843695.1 Archivesica marissinica | reverse complement strand
TCAGTGTAGTGAGTGAAGTATGGTCAGTGTAGTGTGGGAAGTGTGGTCAGTGTAGTGAGGGAAGTGTAGTGAGGGAAGTATGGTCAGTGTAGTGAGTGAAGTATGGTCAGTGTAGTGTGGGAAGTGTGGTCAGTGTAGTGAGGGAAGTGTGGTCAGTGTAGTGAAGGGAAAGTATGGTCAGGTGTAGTTGAGGGACGTGAGTGAGGAAGATGGTCAGGTGTAAGTGAGGGAAGTTGGTCGTGGTAGGAGGGCAAGTAAGTAGATCAGTAGTGAGGGAAGTGTGGTCAGTGTAGTGATGGAAGTGTGGTCAGTGTAGTGAGGGAAGTGTGCTCAGTGTAGTGTGGGAAGTATGGTCAGTGTAGCGAGGGAAGTATGGTCAGTGTAGTGAGGGAAGTGTGGTCAGTGTAGTGAGAGAAGTGTGGTCAGTGTAGTGAGGGAAGTGTGCTCAGTGTAGTGAGGGAAGTATGGTCAGTGTAGTGAGAGAAGTGTGGTCAGTGTAGTGAGGGAAGTGTGGTCAATGTAGTGAGGGAAGTGTGCTCAGTGTAGAGTGGGAAGTATGGTCAGTGTAGTGAGGGAAGTGTGCTCAGTGTAGTGTGGGAAGTATGGTCAGTGTAGTGAGGGAAGTATGGTCAGTGTAGTGAGGGAAGTGTGGTCAGTGTAGTGTGGGAAGTGTGCTCAGTGTAGTGAGGGAAGTGTAGTGTGGGAAGTGTGATCAGTGTAGTGAGGGAAGTGTAGTGAGGGAAGTATGGTCAGTGTAGTGTGGGAAGTGTGGTCAGTGTAGTGAGGGAAGTATGGTCAGTGTAGTGAGGGATGTGTGATCAGTGTAGTGAGTGAAATATGGTCAGTGTAGTGAGGGAATTGTGGTCAATGTAGTGAGTGAAGTATGGTCAGTGTAGTGAGGGAAGTATGGTCAGTGTAGTGAGGGAAGTGTGGTCAGTGTAGTGAGTGAAGTATGGTCAGTGTAGTGAGAGAAGTGTGGTCAGAGTAGTGAGGAAAGTGTGCTCAGTGTAGTGAGGGAAGTATGGTCAGTGTAGTGAGGGAAGTATGGTCAGTGTAGTGAGAGAAGTGTGGTCAGTGTAGTGAGGGAAGTGTGGACAATGTAATGAGGGAAGTGTGCTCAGTGTAGTGTGGGAAGTATGGTCAGTGTAGTGAGGGAAGTGTGCTCAGTGTAGTGTGGGAAGTATGGTCAGTGTAGTGAGGGAAGTATGGTCAGTGTAGTGAGGGAGGTGTGGTCAGTGTAGTGAGGGAAGTGTAGTGAGGGAAGTGTAGTGAGGGAAGTGTAGTGAGGGAAGTATGGTCAGTGTAGTGAGGGAAGTGTAGTGAGGGAGGTGTAGTGAGGGAAGTATGGTCAGTGTAGTGAGTGAAGTATGGACAGTGTAGTGTGGGAAGTGTGGTCAGTGTAGTGAGGGAAGTGTAGTGAGGGAAGTATGGTCAGTGTAGTGTGGGAAGTGTGCTCAGTGTAGTGAGGGAAGTGTAGTGAGGGATGTGGGCACTGTATGAGGGACGACCTCCTCACATATCTACCTGCTACCCTAATCTACTAGCATGACACGACTACCTGCTACCCTCATCTACTAGCATAACACGACCTCCTCACATATCTACCTGCTACCCTAATCTACTAGCATGATACGACTACCTGCTACCCTCATCTACTAGCATGACATGACCTCCTCACATACCTACCTGCTACCCTCATCTACTAACATGACACGACCTCCTCACACGACTACCTGCTACCCTCATCTACTAGTACGACACGACCTCCTCACATGTCTACCTGCCACCCTCATCTACTAGTATGACACGACCTCCTCACACGACTACCTGCTACCCTCATCTACTAGTATGACACAACCTCCTCACATATCTACCTGCTACCCTCATCTACTAGCATGACATGACCTCCTCACACAACTACCTGTTACCCTCATCAACTAGCATGACACGACCTCCTCACATGTCTACCTGCCACCCTCATCTACTAGTATGACACGACCTCCTCACACGACTACCTGCTACCCTCATCTACTAGTATGACACGACCTCCTCACACGACTACCTGCCACCCTCATCTACTAGCATGACACGACCTCCTCACATATCTACCTGCTACCCTCATCTACTAGCATGACACAACCTCCTCACATATCTACCTGCTACCCTCATCTACTAGCATGACACGACTACCTGCTACCCTCATCTACTAGCATGACATGACCTCCTCACATATCTACCTGCTACCCTCATCAACTAGTATGACACGACCTCCTCACATGTCTACCTGCCACCCTCATCTACTAGCATGACACGACCTCCTCACATGTCTACCTGCTACCCTCATCTACTAGCATGACATGACCTCCTCACATATCTACCTGCTACCCTCATCTACTAGCATGACATGACTACCTGCTACCCTCATCTACTAGCATGACATGACCTCCTCACATATCTACCTGCTACCCTCATCTACTAACATGACACGACCTCCTCACATATCTACCTGCTACCCTCATCTACTAGCATGACACGACTACCTGCTACCCTCATCTACTAGCATGACATGACCTCCTCACATATCTACCTGCTACCCTCATCAACTAGTATGACACGACCTCCTCACATGTCTACCTGCCACCCTCATCTACTAGCATGACACGACCTCCTCACATGTCTACCTGCTACCCTCATCTACTAGCATGACATGACCTCCTCACATATCTACCTGCTACCCTCATCTACTAGTATGACACGACTACCTGCTACCCTCATCTACTAGCATGACACGACCTCCTCACATACCTACCTGCTACCCTCATCAATAGCAGGACACGACCTCCTCAAATATCTACCTGCTACCCTCATCTACTAGCATGACACGACCTCCTCACATACCTACCTGCTACCCTCATCTACTAGCATGACACGACTACCTGCTACCCTCATCTACTAACATGACATGACCTCCTCACATATCTACCTGCTACCCTCATCTACTAGCATGACACGACTACCTGCTACCCTCATCTACTAGCATGACACGACCTCCTCACATACCTACCTGCTACCCTCATCTACTAGCATGACATGACCTCCTCACATATCTACCTGCTACCCTCATCTACTAGCATGACATGACCTCCTCACATATCTACCTGCTACCCTCATCAACTAGTATGACACGACCTCCTCACACGACTACCTGCTACCCTCATCAACTAGCATGACACGACCTCCTCACATATCTACCTGCTACCCTCATCTACTAGCATGATACGACTACCTGCTACCCTCATCTACTAGCATGACACGACCTCCTCACATATCTACCTGCTACCCTCATCTACTAGCATGACACGACCTCCTCACATACATACCTGCTACCCTCATCTACTAGCATGACACGACCTCCTCACATACCTACCTGCTACCCTCATCTACTAGCAGGACACGACCTCCTCACATATCTACATGCTACCCTCATCTACTAGCATGACACGACCTCCTCACATACCTACCTGCTACCCTCATCTACTAGCAGGACACGACCTCCTCACATATCTACCTGCTACCCTCATCTACTAGCATGACACGACCTCCTCACATATCTACCTGCTACCCTCATCTACTAGTATGACACGACCTCCTCACATACCTACCTGCTACCCTCATCTACTAGCATGACACAACCTCCTCACATATCTACCTGCTACCCTCATCTACTAGTATGACACGACCTCCTCACATATCTACCTGCTACCCTCATCTACTAGTATGACATGACCTCCTCACATACCTACCTGCTACCCTCATCTACTAGTATGACACGACCTCCTCACATACCTACCTGCTACCCTCATCTACTAGTATTACACGACCTCCTCACATATCTACCTGCTACACCCCTCTACCAGCATGACATGACCTCACATACCTACCTGCTACACCCCTCTACCAGCATGACATGACCTCACATACCTACCTGCTACACCCCTCTACCAGCATGACATGACCTCACAGACCTACCTGCTACACCCCTCTACTACCTCACAGACCTACCTGCTACACCCCTATACTAGCATGACACGACCTCACAGACCTACCTGCTACACCCCTCTACTACCTCACAGACCTACCTGCCACACCCCTCTACTACCTCACAGACCTACCTCTACACCCCTCTACTAGCATGACACGACCTCACAGACCTACCTGCTACCCCTCTACCAGCATGACACGACCTCACAGACCTACCTGCTACACCCCTCTACTACCTCACAGACCTACCTGCTACACCCCTCTACTACCTCACAGACCTACCTGCTACACCCCTCTACTACCTCACAGACCTACCTGCTACACCCCTCTACTACCTCACAGACCTACCTGCTACACCCCTCTACTACCTCACAGACCTACCTGCTACACCCCTCTACTACCTCACAGACCTACCTGCTACACCCCTCTACTACCTCACAGACCTACCTGCTACACCCCTCTACTACCTCACAGACCTACCTGCTACACCCCTCTACTACCTCACAGACCTACCTGCTACACCCCTCTACTACCTCACAGACCTACCTGCTACACCCCTCTACTACCTCACAGACCTACCTGCTACACCCCTCTACTACCTCACAGACCTACCTGCTACACCCCTCTACTACCTCACATACCTACCTGCTACACCCCTGCATGTGTTAGAGTTGTGCAATATAACAATACTCACATTATACTGCTTCTCTAAGATCTCTAGGACTCTGTTTACATTGTTGATATGATGAACCCTCATACGACCCTTCTCACGAATCTATAATGAACAATGTCTTCAATAAATAACATTCTTGGAAACATATATTTTTTCAAGTAACTATGTATCAAAATTAATTCAATTTATCAAAATGTCTCTACACGTAAACATAGGTCTGTGAATTCAAAGATCATCGAAATTGACATATCAGTTCAGAGGAAATATTTAAAGCTGGCTAGCCAGCCAGACAGCACAACCAGACAGCCAGCCAGTTAGCACAACCAGCCAGCCAGTTAGCACAACCAGCCAGCCAGATAGCACAACCAGCCAGCCAGATAGCACAACCAGCCATCCAGATAACACACCAGCCATCCAGATAGCACAACCAGCCAGCCAGCACAACCAGCCAGCACACCAGCCATCCAGATAGCACACCAGCCATCCAGCCAGCACACCAGCCATCCAGATAGCACACCCAGCCAGCCCAACCAGCCAGCCAGATAGCACACCCAGCCAGCCAGATAGCACAACCAGCAAGCCAGATAGCACACCAGCCAGCCAGCAGCACAACCAGCCAGCCAGCAGCACAACCAGCCAGCACAACCAGCCAGCCAGCAGCACAACCAGCCAGCCAGCACAACCAGCCAGCCAGCAGCACAACCAGCCAGCCAGCACAACCAGCCAGCCACCACAACCAGCCAGCCAGCACAACCAGCCAGCCAGCACAACCAGACATACAGCACAACCAGCTATCCAGCACAACCAGACATACAGCACAACCAGACATACAGCACAACCAGACATACAGCACAACCAGACATACAGCACAACCAGACATACAGCACAACCAGCCATCCAGCACAACCAGACATACAGCACAACCAGACATACAGCACAACAAGACATACAGCACAACCAGACATACATCACAACCAGCCTGCCAGCACAACCAGCACAACCAGACATACAGCACAACCAGACATACAGCACAACCAGACATACAGCACAACCAGACATACAGCACAACCAGCCATACAGCACAACCAGACATACAGCACAACCAGACATACAGCACAACCAGACATACAGCACAACCAGCCGGCCAGCACAACCAGACATACAGCACAACCAGCCGGCCAGCACAACCAGCACAACCAGATTTACAGCACAATCAGACATACAACACAACCAGACATACAGCACAACCAGCCAGCCAGCACAACCAGACATACAGCACAACCAGACATACAGCACAACCAGACATACATCACAACCATACATACAGCACAACCAGACATACAGCACAACCAGCCAGTCAGCAGCACAACCAGCCAGACAGCAGCACAACCAGTCAGTCAGCAGCACAACCAGCCAGCCAGCAGCACAACCAGCCAGCCAGCACAACCAGACATACAACACAACCAGCCCAACAGCACAACCAGACATACAGCACAACCAGACATACAGCATAACCCGACATACATCACAACCAGCCAGACAGCACAACCAGACATACAGCACAACCAGCCAGACAACTGATACTGACATCAGTTGATGTTATATCTTACCTGCGGTGCTACACTGACAGCAATATATGCAATATCTTACCTGTGGTGCTACACTGACAGCAATATATGCTATATCTTACCTGTGGTGCTACACTGACAGCAATATATGCAATATCTTACCTGTGGTGCTACACTGACAGCAATAGATGCTATATCTTACCTGTGGTGCTACACTGACAGCAATATATGCTATATCTTACCGGTGGTGCTTCACTGACAGCAATATATGCTATATCTTACCTGTGGTGCTACACTGACAGCAATATATGCTATATCTTACCTGTGGTGCTTCACTGACAGCAATATATGCTATATCTTACCTGTGGTGCTTCACTGACAGCAATATATGCTATATCTTACCTGTGGTGCTTCACTGACAGCAATATATGCTATATCTTATCTGTGGTGCTTCACTGACAGCAATATATGCTATATCTTATCTGTGGTGCTTCACTGACAGCAATATATGCTATATCTTACCTGTGGTGCTTCACTGACAGCAATATATGCTATATCTTACCTGTGGTGCTTCACTGACAGCAATATATGCTATATCTTACCTGTGGTGCTTCACTGACAGCAATATATGCTATATCTTACCTGTGGTGCTTCACTGACAGCAATATATGCTATATCTTATCTGTGGTGCTTCACTGACAGCAATATATGCTATATCATACCTGTGGTGCTTCACTGACAGCAATATATGCTATATCTTACCTGTGGTGCTTCACTGACAGCAATATATGCTATATCTTACCTGTGGTGCTTCACTGACAGCAATATATGCTATATCTTACCTGTGGTGCTTCACTGACAGCAATATATGCTATATCTTACCTGTGGTGCTTCACTGATAGCAATATATGCTATATCTTATCTGTGGTGCTTCACTGACAGCAATATATGCTATATCTTACCTGTGGTGCTTCACTGACAGCAATATATGCTATATCTTACCTGTGGTGCTTCACTGACAACAATATATGCTATATCTTACCTGTGGTGCTAAACTGACAGCAATATATGCTATATCTTACCTGTGGTGCTACACTGACAGCAATTGATGTTATATGTTACCGGTGGTGCTACACTGACATCAATTGATGCTATATATTACCTGTGGTGTTTCACTGACAGCAATATATGCAATATCTTACCTGTGGTGCTACACTGACAGCAATTGATGTTATATATTACCTGTGGTGTTACACTGACAGCAATTGATGTTATATATTACCTGTGATGCTTCACTGACAGCAATATATGCAATATCTTACCTGTGGTGCTACACTGACAGCAATTGATGCTATATATTACCTGTGATGCTTCACTGACAGCAATATATGCAATATCTTATCTGTGGTGCTACACTGACAGCAATTGATGCTATATATTACCTGTGATGCTTCACTGACAGCAATATATGCAATATCTTACCTGTGGTGCTACACTGACAGCAATTGATGCTATATATTACCTGTGATGCTTCACTGACAGCAATATATGCAATATCTTATCTGTGGTGCTACACTGACAGCAATTGATGCTATATATTACCTGTGATGCTTCACTGACAGCAATATATGCAATATCTTACCTGTGGTGCTACACTGACAGCAATTGATGCTATATATTACCTGTGATGCTTCACTGACAGCAATATATGCAATATCTTATCTGTGGTGCTACACTGACAGCAATTGATGCTATATATTACCTGTGATGCTTCACTGACAGCAATATATGCAATATCTTACCTGTGGTGCTACACTGACAGCAATTGATGCTATATATTACCTGTGATGCTTCACTGACAGCAATATATGCAATATCTTACCTGTGGTGCTTCACTGACAGCAATATATGCAATATCTTACCTGTGGTGCTACACTGACAGCAATTGATGCTATATATTACCTGTGATGCTTCACTGACAGCAATATATGCAATAGCTTACCTGTGATGCTCCACTGACAGCAATTGATGCTATATATTACCTGTGGTGTTACACTGACAGCAATTGATGCTATATATTACCTGTGGTGTTTCACTGACAGCTATTGATGTTATTTATTACCTGTGGTGCTCCACTGACAGCAATTGATGCTATATATTACCTGTGGTGTTTCACTGACAGCAATTGATGCTATATATTACCTGTGGTGTTACACTGACAGCAATTGATGCTATATATTTACCTGTGGTGTTTCCCTGACAGCAATTGATGCTATATATTACCTGTGGTGTTTCACTGACAGCAATTGATGCTATATATTACCTGTGGTGTTTCACTGACAGCAATTGATGCTATATATTACCTGTGGTGTTTCACTGACAGCAATTGATGTTATATGTTACCTGTGGTGCTACACTGACAGTAATTCATGTTACATCTTACCTGTGGTGCTCCACTGAGGACTTCTATCAAGGAGAGAAGTTTTGTTCCATCCTGCAAATCAGTGAACAACTCTTCCAAAACTTCCCGACCAGACTGAAAATATCACAAGGTCTATGAGAGGGTGTGTGCACGGGAAATTACGAGTGAGTGACTGAATGTGTGGTCGAGTGATTGAGCGAGCAAGCGAGTTCGGTGAGTGAGTGAGTTGACTGTGAGTTGATTGAGCAACTGCTAGTTGATTATGTGACTAGGGGTTGATTGAGTAACTACAAGTTGATTGAGTGACTGCGAGTTGATTGAATGATTGCAAGTTGATTGAGTGACTGCGAGTTGATTAAGTGATTGCGAGTTGATTGAGTGACTGCAAGTTGATTGAATGACTGTGAGTTGATTGAGTGACTGCGAGTTGATTGAGTGATTGCGAGTTGATTGAGTGACTGCAAGTTGATTGAGTGACTGCGAGTTGATTGAGTGACTGCGAGTTGATTGATTGAGTGAGTGAGCGAGCGAGTTGATTAAGTGACTGCGAGCTGGGGTGAGCTATGTGAGACATTGGTTTAAAGACACAGCCAATGGACTGTACCAGGGTTTGAGCATCTAACTAGGGATCCCTGAGTAGACAAGAGTAGACAACACTTCCAACGGTTCAGTTTTATGTATTTCAGTGATTGCATTAAACCTTTATTTTTTCTCCAAAAACATCCATTAATGCAGCTTAATATTGATTTTGTGCACATTTAAACTGGACATAACTACCTCCTTCAACAGTGCTACATCTGCACTCCTTGTAATGAACAATACTGGGCACAAGCTACCTACATCTGCACTCCTTGTAATGAACAATACTGGGCACAAGCTACCTACAGCTGCACTCCTTGTAATGAACAACAATACTGGGCACAAGCTACCTACATCTGCACTCCTTGTAATGAACAATACTGGGCACAAGCTACCTACATCTGTACTCCTTGTAATGAACACCAATACTGGGAGCAAGCTACCTACATCTGTACTCCTTGTAATGAACAATACTGGGTACAAGCTACCTACATCTGTACTCCTTGTAATGAACAATACTGGGTACAAGCTACCTACATCTGTGCTCCTTGTAATGAACAATACTGGGCACAAGCTACCTACATCTGTACTCCTTGTAATGAACACCTATACTGGGTACAAGCTACCTACATCTGTACTCCTTGTAATGAACACCTATACTGGGCACAAGCTACCTACATCTGCACTCCTTGTAATGAACACCTATACTGGGTACAAGCTACCTACATCTGCACTCCTTGTAATGAACAATACTGGGTACAAGCTACCTACATCTGTACTCCTTGTAATGAACAATACTGGGTACAAGCTACCTACATCTGAACTCCTTGTAATGAACAATACTGGGTACAAGCTACCTACATCTGTACTCCTTGTAATGAACAATACTGGGTACAAGCTACCTACATCTACACTCCTTGTAATGAACAACACTGAGTAAAAGCTACCTACATCTGCACTCCTTGTAATGAAGACCAATACTGGGAGCAAACTACCTACATCTGTACTCCTTGTAATGAACACCAATACTGGGTACAAGCTACCTACATCTGCACTCCTTGTAATGAACACCAATACTGGGTACAAGCTACCTACATCTGTACTAATTGTAATGAACACCAATACTGGGTACAAAGTACCTACATCTGCACTCCTTGTAATGAACACCAATACTGGGTACAAAGTACCTACATCTGCACTTCTTGTAATGAACACCAATACTGGGTACAAAGTACCTACATCTGCACTCCTTGTAATGAACACCAATACTGGGTACAAGCTATCTACATCTGCACTTCTTGTAATGAACAATACTGGGTATAAGCTACCTACATCTGCACTCCTTGTAATGAACAACAATACTGGGTACAAGCTACCTACATCTGCACACCTTGTAATGAACAACAATACTGGGTACAAGCTACCTACATCTGCACTCCTTGTAATGAACAACAATACTGGGTATAAGCTACCTACATCTGCACTCCTTGTAATGAACAACAATACTGGGTATAAGCTACCTACATCTGCACTCCTTGTAATGAACAACAATACTGGGTACAAGCTACCTACATCTGCACTCCTTGTAATGAACAACAATACTGGGTATAAGCTACCTACATCTGCACTCCTTGTAATGAACAACAATACTGGGTACAAGCTACCTACATCTGTACTCCTTGTAATGAACAATACTGGGTATAAGCTACCTACATCTGTACTCCTTGTAATGAACAATACCGGGTACAAGCTACCTACATCTGCACTCCTTGTAATAAACACCAATACTGGGTACAAGCTACCAACATCTGTACTCCTTGTAATGAACAATACTGGGTACAAGCTACCTACATCTGTACTCCTTGTAATGAACAATACTGGGTACAAGCTACCTACATCTGCACTCCTTGTAATGAACACCAATACTGGGCACAAGCTACCTACATCTGTACTCCTTGTAATGAACAATACTGGGTACAAGCTACCTACAGCTGCACTCCTTGTAATGAACAATACTGGGTACAAGCTACCTACATCTGTACTCCTTGTAATGAACAATACTGGGCACAAGCTACCTACATCTGCACTCCTTGTAATGAACAACAATACTGGGCACAAGCTACCTACATCTGTACTCCTTGTAATGAACAATACTGGGTACAAGCTACCTGCATCTGCACTCCTTGTAATGAACAATACTGGGTACAAGCTACCTACATCTGCACTCCTTGTAATGAACAATACTGGGTACAAGCTACCTACATCTGTACTCCTTGTAATGAACAATACTGGGTACAAGCTACCTACATCTACACTCCTTGTAATGAACAACACTGAGTAAAAGCTACCTACATCTGCACTCCTTGTAATGAACAGCAATACTGTGAGCAAGCTACCTACATCTGTACTCCTTGTAATGAACACCAATACTGGGTACAAGCTACCTACATCTGTACTCATTGTAATGAACACCAATACTGGGTACAAAGTACCTACATCTGCACTCCTTGTAATGAACACCAATACTGGGTACAAAGGACCTACATCTGCACTTCTTGTAATGAACACCAATACTGGGTACAAAGTACCTACATCTGCACTCCTTGTAATGAACACCAATACTGGGTACAAAGTACCTACATCTGCACTACTTGTAATGAACAACAATACTGGGTACAAGCTATCTACATCTGCACTTCTTGTAATGAACAATACTGGGTACAAGCTACCTACATCTGCACTCCTTGTAATGAACAACAATACTGGGTATAAGCTACCTACATCTGCACTCCTTGTAATGAACAACAATACTGGGTACAAGCTACCTACATCTGTTCTCCTTGTAATGAACAATACTGGGTATAAGCTACCTACATCTGTACTCCTTGTAAAGAACAATATTGGGTACAAGCTACCTACATCTGCACTCCTTGTAATAAACACCAATACTGGGTACAAGCTACCTACATCTGTACTCCTTGTAATGAACAATACTGGGTACAAGCTACCTACATCTGCACCCCTTGTTAATGAACACCAATACTGGGCACAAGCTACCTACATCTGTACTCCTTGTAATGAACAATACTGGGTACAAGCTACCTACATCTGTACTCCTTGTAATGAACAATACTGGGAATAAGCTACCTACATCTGCACTCCTTGTAATGAACAATACTGGGTACAAGCTACCTACATCTGTACTCCTTGTAATGAACAATACTGGGTACAAGCTACCTACATCTACACTCCTTGTAATGAACAACACTGAGTAAAAGCTACCTACATCTGCACTCCTTGTAATGAACACCAATACTGGGAGCAAGCTACCTACATCTGTACTCCTTGTAATGAACACCAATACTGGGTACAAGCTACCTACATCTGTACTCATTGTAATGAACACCAATACTGGGTACAAAGTACCTACATCTGCACTCCTTGTAATGAACACCAATACTGGGTACAAAGGACCTACATCTGCACTTCTTGTAATGAACACCAATACTGGGTACAAAGTACCTACATCTGCACTCCTTGTAATGAACACCAATACTGGGTACAAAGTACCTACATCTGCACTACTTGTAATGAACAACAATACTGGGTACAAGCTATCTACATCTGCACTTCTTGTAATGAACAATACTGGGTACAAGCTACCTACATCTGCACTCCTTGTAATGAACAACAACACTGGGGACAAGCTACCTACATCTGCACACCTTGTAATGAACAACAATACTGGGTACAAGCTACCTACATCTGCACTCCTTGTAATGAACAACAATACTGGGTATAAGCTACCTACATCTGCACTCCTTGTAATGAACAACAATACTGGGTACAAGCTACCTACATCTGTTCTCCTTGTAATGAACACTACTGGGTATAAGCTACCTGCATCTGTACTCCTTGTAATGAACAATACTGGGTACAAGCTACCTACATCTGCACTCCTTGTAATAAACACCAATACTGGGTACAAGCTACCTACATCTGTACTCCTTGTAATGAACAATACTGGGTACAAGCTACCTACATCTGTACTCCTTGTAATGAACAATACTGGGTACAAGCTACCTACATCTGCACTCCTTGTAATGAACACCAATACTGGGTACAAGCTACCTACATCTGTACTCCTTGTAATGAACAATACTGGGTACAAGCTACCTACATCTGTACTCCTTGTAATGAACAATATTGGGTATAAGCTACCTACATCTGCACTCCTTGTAATGAACAATACTGGGTACAAGCTACCTACATCTGTACTCCTTGTAATGAACAATACTGGGTACAAGCTACCTACATCTGTACTCCTTGTAATGAACAATACTGGGTATAAGCTACCTACATCTGCACTCCTTGTAATGAACAATACTGGGCACAAGCTACCTACAGCTGCACTCCTTGTAATGAACAACAATACTGGGTACAAGCTACCTACATCTGCACTCCTTGTAATGAACAATACTGGGTACAAGCTACCTACATCTGCACTCCTTGTAATGAACAATACTGGGTATAAGCTACCTACATCTGCACTCCTTGTAATGAACAATACTGGGTACAAGCTACCTACATCTGCACTCCTTGTAATGAACAATACTGGGTACAAGCTACCTACATCTGCACTCCTTGTAATGAACAATACTGGGTACAAGCTACCTACATCTGTACTCCTTGTAATGAACAATACTGGGTACAAGCTACCTACATCTGCACTCTTTGTAATGAACACCAATACTGGGAGCAAGCTACCTACATCTGCACTCCTTGTAATGAACAATACTGGGTACAAGCTACCTACATCTGCACTCCTTGTAATGAACAATACTGGGTACAAGCTACCTACATCTGCACTCCTTGTAATGAACAATACTGGGTACAAGCTACCTACATCTGCACTCCTTGTAATGAACAACAATACTGGGTACAAGCTACCTACATCTGCACTCCTTGTAATGAACAATACTGGGTACAAGCTACCTACATCTGCACTCCTTGTAATGAACAATACTGGGTACAAGCTACCTACATCTGCACTCCTTGTAATGAACAATACTGGGTACAAGCTACCTACATCTGCACTCCTTGTAATGAACACCAATACTGGGTACAAGCTACCTACATCTGCACTCCTTGTAATGAACAATACTGGGTGTTTTGTTGTTGTTGGGACAAGCTACCTACATCTGCACTCCTTGTAATGACAATACTGGGTACAAGCTACCTACATCTGCACTCTTGTAATGAACACCATACTGGGTACAAGCTACCTACATCTGCACCTTGTAATGAACAATACTGGGTAGTTTTGTTTGTTGTACTGGGTAAGCTACCTACATCTGCACTCCTTGTAATGAACACTGGGTACAAGCTACCTACATCTGTACTCCTTGTAATGAACAATACTGGGTACAAGCTACCTACATCTGCACTCCTTGTAATGAACAATACTGGGTACAAGCTACCTACATCTGCACTCCTTGTAATGAACAATACTGGGTACAAGCTACCTACATCTGCACTTCTTGTAATGAACAATACTGGGTACAAGCTACCTACATCTGCACTCCTTGTAATGAACACCAATACTGGGCACAAGCTACCTACATCTGCACTCCTTGTAATGAACACCAATACTGGGCACAAGCTACCTACATCTGCACTCCTTGTAATGAACAATACTGGGTAAAGCTACCTACATCTGACCCTTGTAATGAACACAATACTGGGTACAAGCTACCTACATCTGTACTCCTTGTAATGAACACCAATACTGGGCACAAGCTACCTACATCTGCACTCCTTGTAATGAACAATACTGGGTATAAGCTACCTACATCTGTACACCTTGTAATGAACAACAATACTGGGTACAACTATCTACATCTGCACTCATTGTAATGAACACCAATACTGGGCACAAGCTACCTACATCTGTACTCCTTGTAATGAATACCAATACTGGGCACAAGCTACCTACATCTGCACTCCTTGTAATGAACAATACTGGGTACAAGATACCTACATCTGCACTCCTTGTAATGAACAATACTGGGTATAAGCTACCTACATCTGCACTGCTTGTAATGAACAACAATACTGGGTACAAGCTACCTACATCTGTTCTCCTTGTAATGAACACTACTGGGTATAAGCTACCTGCATCTGTACTCCTTGTAATGAACAATACTGGGTACACGCTACCTACATCTGCACTCCTTGTAATAAACACCAATACTGGGTACAAGCTACCTACATCTGTACTCCTTGTAATGAACAATACTGGGTACAAGCTACCTACATCTGTACTCCTTGTAATGAACAATACTGGGTACAAGCTACCTACATCTGCACTCCTTGTAATGAACACCAATACTGGGCACAAGCTACCTACATCTGTACTCCTTGTAATGAACAATACTGGGCACAAGCTACCTACAGCTGCACTCCTTGTAATGAACAACAATACTGGGCACAAGCTACCTACATCTGCACTCCTTGTACTGAACAATACTGGGCACAAGCTACCTACAGCTGCACTCCTTGTAATGAACAACAATACTGGGTACAAGCTACCTACATCTGCACTCCTTGTAATGAACAACAATACTGGGTACAAGCTACCTACATCTGTACTCCTTGTAATGAACACCAATACTGGGTACAAGCTACCTACATCTGCACTACTTGTAATGAACAATACTGGGTACAAGCTACCTACATATATACTCCTTGTAATGAACAATACTGGGTACAAGCTACCTACATCTGCACTCTTTGTAATGAACACCAATACTGGGAGCAAGCTACCTACATCTGCACTCCTTGTAATGAACAATACTGGGCACAAGCTACCTACATCTGCACTCCTTGTAATGAACAATACTGGGTACAAGCTACCTACATCTGCACTCCTTGTAATGAACAACAATACTGGGTACAAGCTACCTACATCTGCACACCTTGTAATGAACAACAATACTGGGTACAAGCTACCTACATCTGCACTCCTTGTAATGAACAACAATACTGGGTATAAGCTACCTACATCTGCACTCCTTGTAATGAACAATACTGGGTATAAGCTACCTACATCTGTACTCCTTGTAAAGAACAATACTGGGTACAAGCTACCTACATCTGTTCTCCTTGTAATGAACAATACTGGGTATAAGCTACCTACATCTGTACTCCTTGTAAAGAACAATACTGGGTACAAGCTACCTACGTCTGCACTCCTTGTAATAAACACCAATACTGGGTACAAGCTACCTACATCTGTACTCCTTGTAATGAACAATACTGGGTACAAGCTACCTACATCTGTACTCCTTGTAATGAACAATACTGGGTACAAGCTACCTACATCTGCACCCCTTGTAATGAACACCAATACTGGGCACAAGCTACCTACATCTGTACTCCTTGTAATGAACAATACTGGGTACAAGCTACCTACATCTGTACTCCTTGTAATGAACAATACTGGGTATAAGCTACCTACATCTGCACTCCTTGTAATGAACAATACTGGGTACAAGCTACCTCCATCTGTACTCCTTGTAATGAACAATACTGGGTACAAGCTACCTATATCTGTACTCCTTGTAATGAACAATACTGGGTATAAGCTACCTACATCTGCACTCCTTGTAATGAACAATACTGGGCACAAGCTACCTACAGCTGCACTCCTTGTAATGAACAACAATACTGGGTACAAGCTACCTACATCTGCACTCCTTGTAATGAACAATACTGGGTACAAGCTACCTACATCTGCACTCTTTGTAATGAACACCAATACTGGGAGCAAGCTACCTACATCTGCACTCCTTGTAATGAACAATACTGGGTACAAGCTACCTACATCTGCACTCCTTGTAATGAACAATACTGGGCACAAGCTACCTACATCTGCACTCCTTGTAATGAACAATACTGGGTACAAGCTACCTACATCTGTACTCCTTGTAATGAACAATACTGGGTACAAGCTACCTACATCTGCACTCTTTGTAATGAACACCAATACTGGGAGCAAGCTACCTACATCTGCACTCCTTGTAATGAACAATACTGGGCACAAGCTACCTACATCTGCACTCCTTGTAATGAACAATACTGGGTACAAGCTACCTACATCTGCACTCCTTGTAATGAACACCAATACTGGGTACAAGCTACCTACATCTGCACTCCTTGTAATGAACACAAATACTGGGTACAAGCTACCTACATCTGCACTCCTTGTAATGAACGCCAATACTGGGTACAAAGTACCTACATCTGCACTTCTTGTAATGAACACCAATACTGGGCACAAGCTACCTACATCTGCACTCCGTGTAATGAACACCAATACTGGACACAAGCTAACTACATCTGCACTCATTGTAATGAACACCAATACTGGGCACAAGCTACCTACATCTGTACTCCTTGTAATGAACACCAATACTGGGCACAAGCTACCTACATCTGCACTCCTTGTAATGAACAATACTGGGTATAAGCTACCTACATCTGTACACCTTGTAATGAACAACAATACTGGGTACAACTATCTACATCTGCACTCATTGTAATGAACACCAATACTGGGCACAAGCTACCTACATCTGTACTCCTTGTAATGAACACCAATACTGGGCACAAGCTACCTACATCTGCACTCCTTGTAATGAACAATACTGGGTATAAGCTACCTACATCTGTACACCTTGTAATGAACAACAATACTGGGTACAACTATCTACATCTGCACTCATTGTAATGAACACCAATACTGGGCACAAGCTACCTACATCTGTACTCCTTGTAATGAACACCAATACTGGGTACAAGCTACCTACATCTGTACTCCTTGTAATGAACAACAATACTGGGTACAAGCTACCTACATCTACACTCCTTGTAATGAACAATACTGGGCACAAGCTACCTACATCTGCACTCCTTGTAATGAACAATACTGGGCACAAGCTACCTACATCTACACTCCTTGTAATGAACAATACTGGGAGCAAGCTACCTACATCTGCACTCCTTGTAATGAAAAATACTGGGGGCAAGCTGTGCATACTGACCTTGGACAGTTGCGAATTTATCCATTTTGTGAAGGTCTTCTTCTGTACATGTTCCCGTTCATCTGAAAATGAATATTATCATCCGTTAACATGCCTCCCAATCATCCGTTAACATGCCTCCCAATCATCCGTTAACATGCCTCCCAATCATCCGTTAACATGCCTCCCAATCATCCGTTAACATGCCTCCCAATCATCCGTGAACATGCCTCCCAATCATCCGTTAACATGCCTCCCAATCATCCATGAACATGCCTCCCAATCATCCGTTAGTTAACATGCCTCCCAATCATCCATGAACATGCCTCCCAATCATCCGTTAACATGCCTCCCAATCATCCATTAACATGCCTCCCAATCATCCGTTAACATGCCTCCCAATCATCCATGAACATGCCTCCCAATCATCCGTTAACATGCCTCCCAATCATCCGTTAACATGCCTCCCAATCATCCATGAACATGCCTCCCAATCATCCGTTAACATGCCTCCCAATCATCCGTTAACATGCCTCCCAATCATCCATGAACATGCCTCCCAATCATCCGTTAACATGCCTCCCAATCATCCGTTAACATGCCTCCCAATCATCCATGAACATGCCTCCCAATCATCCGTTAACATGCCTCCCAATCATCCGTTAACATGCCTCTCAATCATCCGTTAACATGCCTCCCAATCATCCATGAACATGCCTCCCAATCATCCGTTAACATGCCTCCCAATCATCCGTTAACATGCCTCCCAATCATCCATGAACATGCCTCCCAATCATCCGTTAACATAAACCCAATCATCTGTTAACATGCCTCCCAATCATCCATGAACATGCCTCCCAATCATCCATGAACATGCCTCCCAATCATCCATGAACATGCCTCCCAATCATCTGTTAACATGCCTCCCAATCATCCATGAACATGCCTCCCAATCATCCATGAACATGCCTCCCAATCATCCATGAACATGCCTCCCAATCATCCATGAACATGCCTCCCAATCATCCATGAACATGCCTCCCAATCATCCGTTAACATGCCTCCCAATCATCCATGAACATGCCTCCCAATCATCCATGAACATGCCTCCCAATCATCCGTTAACATATAACCCAATCATCCGTTAACATGCCTCCCAATCATCCATGAACATGCCTCCCAATCATCCGTTAACATGCCTCCCAATCATCCGTTAACATGCCTCCCAATCATCTGTTAACATGCCTCCCAATCATCTGTTAACATGCCTCCCAATCATCTGTTAACATGCCTCCCAATCATCTGTTAACATGCCTCCCAATCATCCATTAACATGCCTCCCAATCATCCGTTAACATGCCTCCCAATCATCCGTGAACATGCCTCCCAATCATCCGTTAACATGCCTCCCAATCATCCGTTAACATGCCTCCCAATCATCCGTGAACATGTCTCCCAATGTCTCCCAATCATCCGTTAACATGCCTCCCAATCATCCGTTAACATGTCTCCCAATCATCTGTTAACATGTCTCCCAATCATCCGTTAACATGCCTCCCAATCATCCGTGAACATGCCTCCCAATCATCCGTCAACATGTAAACCAGTGAACATATTATTTACAAGAACAACATTGCCATCCCGATCGCCTGCCTACATGCCCGCCCACCCGACCGCCTGCCTACCTGCCCGCCCACCCGATCGCCTGCCTACCTGCCCACCCACCCACCCGACCGCCTGCCTACCTGCCCGCCCACCCGATCGCCTGCCTACCTGCCCGCCCACCCGACCGCCTGCCTACCTGCCCGCCCGTGTGTTGGCCTATGCCTGCCTACCTGCCCGCCCCCGACGCCTGCCTACCTGCCTGCCCACCCAACCGCCTGCCTACCCGCCCACCCGACCGCCCGCCTACCTGCCCACCCACCCGACCGCCTGCCTACCTGCCCGCCACCTGACCATCTGTAAGCACACTTTACGTCTTTGTATACAGTCAGAAAGTGATGTAAAGAAACCCGACCCTGTTATCCTCCCTCCATGTTGTATTGCATGTAATGCTTGCTATCAGGGGAAACCCCGACCCAGTTATCCTCCCTCCGTGTTGTATTGCATGTAATGCTGCTATCAGGGGAAACCCCGACCCAGTTATCCTCCCTCCATGTTGTATTTCATGTAATGCTTGCTATCAGGGAAACCCGACCCAGTTATCCTCCCTCCATGTTGTATTGCATGTAATGCTTGCTATCAGGGAAACCCGACCCAGTTATCCTCCCTCCATGTTGTATTGCATGTAATGCTTGCTATCAGGGGAAACCGACCCAGTTATCCTCCCTCCATGTTGTATTGCATGTAATGCTTGCTATCAGGGGGAAACCCTTACCCAGTTATCCTTCCTCCATGTTGTATTGCATGTAATGCTTGCTATCAGGGGAAACCCTTACCCAGTTATCCTTCCTCCATGTTGTATTGCATGTAATGCTTGCTATCAGGGGAAACCCCGACCCAGTTATCCTCCCTCCATGTTGTATTGCATGTAATGCTTGCTATCAGGGGAAACCGACCAGTTATCCTCCCTCCATGTTGTATTGCATGTAATGCTTGCTATCAGGGGAAACTCCGACCCAGTTATCCTCCCTCCTTGTTGTATTGCATGTAATGCTTGCTATCAGGGGAAACCCCGACCCAGTTATCCTCCCTCCATGTTGTATTGCATGTAATGCTTGCTATCAGGGGAAACCCGACCCAGTTATCCTCCCTCCATGTTGTATTGCATGTAATGCTTGCTATCAGGGGAAACCCGACCCAGTTATCCTCCCTCCATGTTGTATTGCATGTAATGCTTGCTATCAGGGGAAACCCCGACCCAGTTATCCTCCCTCCATGTTGTATTGCATGTAATGCTTGCTATCAGGGGAAACCCCGACCCAGTTATCCTCCCTCCATGTTGTATTGCATGTAATGCTTGCTATCAGGGAAACCCTTACCCAGTTATCCTTCTTCCATGTTGTATTGCATGTAATGCTTGCTATCAGGGGAAACCCCGACCCAGTTATCCTCCCTCCATGTTGTATTGCATGTAATGCTTGCTATCAGGGGAAACCCCGACCCAGTTATCCTCCCTCCATGTTGTATTGCATGTAATGCTTGCCATCAGGGAAAACCCCGACCCAGTTATCCTCCCTCCGTGTTGTATTGCATGTAATGCTTGCTATCAGGGGAAACCCCCACCCAGTTATCATCCCTCCTTGTTGTATTGCATGTATTGCTTGCTATCAGGGGAAACCCGACCCAGTTATCCTCCCTCCATGTTGTATTGCATGTAATGCTTGCTATCAGGGGAAACCCCAACCCAGTTATCCTCCCTCCATGTTGTATTGCATGTAATGCTTGCTATCAGGGGAAACCCCGACCCAGTTATCCTCCCTCCATGTTGTATTGCATGTAATGCTTGCTATCAGGGGAAACCCCGACCCAGTTATCCTCCCTCCATGTTGTATTGCATGTAATGCTTGCTATCAGGGAAACCCTTACCCAGTTATCCTTCCTCCGTGTTGTATTGCATGTAATGCTTGCTATCAGGGGAAACCCCGACCCAGTTATCCTCCCTCCATGTTGTATTGCATGTAATGCTTGCTATCAGGGGAAACCCCGACCCAGTTATCCTCCCTCCATGTTGTATTGCATGTAATGCTTGCTATCAGGGAAACCCTTACCCAGTTATCCTTCCTCCGTGTTGTATTGCATGTAATGCTTGCTATCAGGAACCGCGTACACTGGCTGATGTGATATCAGCGAGATGTCCTACACCGATAAAGCCCCATTAACCGTTCTTTATTTACATAACCAGCAATGGGTTAATAATACCTTACATTATGATTGGGGATGAATTGTATGAACCACAAATAGGTCAACACTATCAAAAATTGGAGAAATATTTCAAAAGATTTGCTGCAAATTTGAAGATTACAGTGACAAACAGTTAAACGTTTGTACTGAAAGCGTGACTGTATAGGTTATCTGCTTCTTTAAAAGGATATAATGTCAATTCCGTAAACGGAGACACGACAATTTATATATTAATACATAATATTACATTGTCGACGCCTGTTCATGCATTCAATTGGCACGAAACACTAACGAGATATTAGGCTAACCAATGGTAGGGTACAACACACTAACGAGATATTAGGATAACCAATGGTAGGGAACGACACATTGACGAGATATTAGGCTAACCAATGGTAGGGAACAACACACTAACAAGATATTAGGCTAACCAATGGTAGGGACCGAAACACTAACAAGATATTAGGCTAACCAATGGTAGGGAACGAAACACTAACAAGATATTAGGCTAACCAACGGTAGGGAACGAAACACTAACGAGATATTAGGCTAACCAATGGTAGGGAACAAAACACTAACAAGATATTAGGCTAACCAATGGTAGGGAACGACACACTAACGAGATATTAGGCTAACCAATGGTAGGGAACGAAACATTAACGAGATATTAGGCCAACCAATGGTAGGGAACAACACACTAACGAGATATTAGGCCAACAAATGGTAGGGAACAACACAATAACGAGATATTAGGCTAACCAATGGTAGGGAACGAAACACTAACAAGATATTAGGCTAACCAATGGTAGGGAACGAAACACTAACGAGATATTAGGCTAACCAATGGTAGGGAACAAAACACTAACAAGATATTAGGCTAACCAATGGTAGGGAACGACACACTAACGAGATATTAGGCTAACCAATGGTAGGGAACGAAACATTAACGAGATATTAGGCCAACCAATGGTAGGGAACAACACACTAACGAGATATTAGGCCAACAAATGGTAGGGAACAACACAATAACGAGATATTAGGCTAACCAATGGTAGGGAACGAAACACTAACAAGATATTAGGCTAACCAATGGTAGGGAACGAAACACTAACGAGATATTAGGCTAACCAATGGTAGGGAACAAAACACTAACAAGATATTAGGCTAACCAATGGTAGGGAACGACACACTAACGAGATATTAGGCTAACCAATGGTAGGGAACGAAACATTAACGAGATATTAGGCTAACCAATGGTAGGGAACGAAACACTAACGAGATATTAGGCCAACAAATGGTAGGGAACAACACACTAACGAGATATTAGGCCAACCAATGGTAGGGAACAACACATTAACGAGATATTAGGCCAACCAATGGTAGGGAACGAAACATTAACGAGATATTAGGCCAACCAATGGTAGGGAACGAAACATTAACGAGATATTAGGCCAACCAATGGTAGGGAACGAAACATTAACGAGATATTAGGCCAACCAATGGTAGGGAACGAAACATTAACGAGATATTAGGCCAACCAATGGTAGGGAACAACACACTAACGAGATATTAGGCCAACCAATGGTAGGGAACAACACATTAACGAGATATTAGGCCAACCAATGGTAGGAAACGAAACATTAACGAGATATTAGGCCAACCAATGGTAGGGAACGAAACATTAACGAGATATTAGGCCAACCAATGGTAGGGAACGAAACATTAACGAGATATTAGGCCAACCAATGGTAGGGAACAACACACTAACGAGATATTAGGCCAACCAATGGTAGGGAACGACACACTAACAGAACAAAACAGATATCTATCCTATATAACAGTACATAACTGATCATCTATCCCATATAACAGTACATTACTGATCATCTATCCCATATAACAGTACATTACTGATCATATATCCTATATAACAGTACATTACTGATCATCTATCCCATATAACAGTACATTACTGATCATCTATCCTATATAACGGTACATTACTGATCATCTATCCCATACAACAGTACTTTACTGATCATCTATCCTATATAACAGTACATTACTGATCATCTATCCTATATAACAGTACATTACTGATCATCTATCCCATATAACAGTACATTACTGATCACCTATCCCATATAACAGTACATTACTGATCATCTATCCCATATAACAGTACATTACTGATCATCTATCCTATATAACAGTACATTACTGATCATCTATCCTATATAACAGTACATTACTGATCATCTATCTTATATAACAGTACATTACTGATCATCTATCCTATATAACAGTACATTACTGATCATCTATCCCATATAACAGTACATTACTGATCACCTATCCCATATAACAGTACATTACTGATCATCTATCCCATATAACAGTACATTACTGATCATCTATCCCATATAACAGTACATTACTGATCATCTATCCCATATAACAGTACATTACTGATCATCTATCCCATATAACAGTACATTACTGATCATCTATCCCATATAACAGTACATTACTGATCATCTATCCCATATAACAGTACATTACTGATCATCTATCCCATATAACAGTACATTACTGATCATCTATCCCATATAACAGTACATTACTGATCATCTATCCCATATAACAGTACATTACTGATCATCTATCCCATATAACAGTACATTACTGATCATCTATCCCATATAACAGTACATTACTGATCATCTATCCCATATAACAGTACTTTACTGATCATCTATCCCATATAACAGTACATTACTGATCATCTATCCCATATAACAGTACATTACTGATCATCTATCCCATATAACAGTACATTACTGATCATCTATCCTATATAACAGTACATTACTGATCATCTATCCCATATAACAGTACATTACTGATCATCTATCCCATATAACAGTACTTTAGTGATCACCTATCCCATATAACAGTACATTACTGATCATCTATCCCATATAACAGTACATTACTGATCACCTATCCCATATAACAGTACATTACTGATCATATATCCCATATAACAGTACATTACTGATCACCTATCCCATATAACAGTACTTTACTGATCCCATATAACAGTACTTTACTGATCACCTATCCCATATAACAGTACATTACTGATCATCTATCCCATATAACAGTACATTACTGATCATCTATCCCATATAACAGTACATTACTGATCATCTATCCCATATAACAGTACATTACTGATCATCTATCCCATATAACAGTACATTACTGATCATCTATCCCATATAACAGTACATTACTGATCATCTATCCCATATAACAGTACATTACTGATCATCTATCCCATATAACAGTACATTACTGATCATCTATCCCATATAACAGTACTTTACTGATCATCTATCCCATATAACAGTACATTACTGATCATCTATCCCATATAACAGTACTTTACTGATCATCTATCCCATATAACAGTACATTACTGATCACCTATCCCATATAACAGTACTTTACTGATCATCTATCCCATATAACAGTACATTACTGATCACCTATCCCATATAACAGTACATTACTGATCATCTATCCCATATAACAGTACATTACTGATCATCTATCCCATATAACAGTACTTTACTGATCATCTATCCCATATAACAGTACATTACTGATCATCTATCCCATATAACAGTACATTACTGATCATCTATCCCATATAACAGTACATTACTGATCACCTATCCCATATAACAGTACATTACTGATCATCTATCCCATATAACAGTACATTACTGATCATCTATCCCATATAACAGTACATTACTGATCATCTATCCCATATAACAGTACATTACTGATCATCTATCCCATATAACAGTACATTACTGATCATCTATCCCATATAACAGTACTTTACTGATCATCTATCCCATATAACAGTACATTACTGATCATCTATCCCATATAACAGTACATTACTGATCATCTATCCCATATAACAGTACATTACTGATCACCTATCCCATATAACAGTACTTTACTGATCATCTATCCCATATAACAGTACATTACTGATCATCTATCCCATATAACAGTACTTTACTGATCATCTATCCCATATAACAGTACTTTACTGATCACCTATCCCATATAACAGTACTTTACTGATCATCTATCCCATATAACAGTACTTTACTGATCATCTATCCCATATAACAGTACATTACTGATCATCTATCCCATATAACAGTACTTTACTGATCACCTATCCCATATAACAGTACATTACTGATCACCTATCCCATATAACAGTACATTACTGATCACCTATCCCATATAACAGTACATTACTGATCACCTATCCCATATAACAGTACTTTACTGATCACCTATCCCATATAACAGTACTTTACTGATCACCTATCCCATATAACAGTACATTACTGATCATCTATCCCATATAACAGTACATTACTGATCATCTATCCCATATAACAGTACTTTACTGATCATCTATCCCATATAACAGTACTTACTGATCATCTATCCCATATAACAGTACTTTACTGATCATCTATCCCATATAACAGTACTTTACTGATCATCTATCCCATATAACAGTACATTACTGATCATCTATCCCATATAACAGTACTTTACTGATCATCTATCCCATATAACAGTACATTACTGATCACCTATCCCATATAACAGTACATTACTGATCATCTATCCCATATAACAGTACATTACTGATCACCTATCCCATATAACAGTACATTACTGATCATCTATCCCATATAACAGTACATTACTGATCATCTATCCCATATAACAGTACTTTACTGATCATCTATCCCATATAACAGTACATTACTGATCATCTATCCCATATAACAGTACATTACTGATCATCTATCCCATATAACAGTACATTACTGATCATCTATCCCATATAACAGTACATTACTGATCATCTATCCCATATAACAGTACATTACTGATCATCTATCCCATATAACAGTACATTACTGATCATCTATCCCATATAACAGTACATTACTGATCATCTATCCCATATAACAGTACTTTACTGATCATCTATCCCATATAACAGTACATTACTGATCATCTATCCCATATAACAGTACATTACTGATCATCTATCCCATATAACAGTACATTACTGATCATCTATCCCATATAACAGTACATTACTGATCATCTATCCCATATAACAGTACATTACTGATCATCTATCCCATATAACAGTACATTACTGATCATCTATCCCATATAACAGTACATTACTGATCATCTATCCCATATAACAGTACATTACTGATCATCTATCCCATATAACAGTACTTTACTGATCATCTATCCCATATAACAGTACATTACTGATCATCTATCCCATATAACAGTACATTACTGATCATCTATCCCATATAACAGTACTTTACTGATCATCTATCCCATATAACAGTACATTACTGATCATCTATCCCATATAACAGTACATTACTGATCATCTATCCCATATAACAGTACTTTACTGATCATCTATCCCATATAACAGTACTTTACTGATCATCTATCCCATATAACAGTACATTACTGATCATCTATCCCATATAACAGTACATTACTGATCATCTATCCCATATAACAGTACTTTACTGATCATCTATCCCATATAACAGTACTTTACTGATCATCTATCCCATATAACAGTACTTTACTGATCATCTATCCCATATAACAGTACATTACTGATCACCTATCCCATATAACAGTACTTTACTGATCATCTATCCCATATAACAGTACTTTACTGATCATCTATCCCATATAACAGTACTTACTGATCATCTATCCCATATAACAGTACTTTACTGATCATCTATCCCATATAACAGTACATTACTGATCATCTATCCCATATAACAGTACTTTACTGATCATCTATCCCATATAACAGTACTTTACTGATCATCTATCCCATATAACAGTACTTTACTGATCATCTATCCCATATAACAGTACATTACTGATCATCTATCCCATATAACAGTACTTTACTGATCATCTATCCCATATAACAGTACATTACTGATCATCTATCCCATATAACAGTACTTTAGTGATCATCTATCCCATATAACAGTACATTACTGATCACCTATCCCATATAACAGTACATTACTGATCATCTATCCCATATAACAGTACTTTACTGATCATCTATCCCATATAACAGTACATTACTGATCATCTATCCCATATAACAGTACATTACTGATCATCTATCCCATATAACAGTACTTTACTGATCATCTATCCCATATAACAGTACATTACTGATCATCTATCCCATATAACAGTACTTTACTGATCATCTATCCCATATAACAGTACATTACTGATCACCTATCCCATATAACAGTACATTACTGATCATCTATCCCATATAACAGTACTTTACTGATCACCTATCCCATATAACAGTACATTACTGATCATCTATCCCATATAACAGTACATTACTGATCATCTATCCCATATAACAGTACATTACTGATCATCTATCCCATATAACAGTACTTTACTGATCACCTATCCCATATAACAGTACATTACTGATCATCTATCCCATATAACAGTACATTACTGATCATCTATCCCATATAACAGTACATTACTGATCATCTATCCCATATAACAGTACATTACTGATCATCTATCCCATATAACAGTACATTACTGATCATCTATCCCATATAACAGTACTTTACTGATCATCTATCCCATATAACAGTACATTACTGATCATCTATCCCATATAACAGTACATTATTGATCACCTATCCCATATAACAGTACATTACTGATCATCTATCCCATATAACAGTACTTT
The DNA here is from genome assembly GCA_014843695.1 of Archivesica marissinica. Taxonomy (NCBI): domain Eukaryota; kingdom Metazoa; phylum Mollusca; class Bivalvia; order Venerida; family Vesicomyidae; genus Archivesica; species Archivesica marissinica. The sequence goes on along the minus strand of CM026387.1, from coordinate 98,499,785 downwards.
ACTGATCATCTATCCCATATAACAGTACTTTACTGATCATCTATCCCATATAACAGTACATTACTGATCACCTATCCATATAACAAGACATTACTGATCATCTATCCCAAATAACAGTACATTACTGATCATCTATCCCATATAACAGTACATTACTGATCATCTATCCCATATAACAGTACATTACTGATCATCTATCCCATATAACAGTACATTACTGATCACCTATCCCATATAACAGTACATTACTGATCATCTATCCCATATAACAGTACATTACTGATCATCTATCCCATATAACAGTACATTACTGATCATCTATCCCATATAACAGTACTTTACTGATCATCTATCCCATATAACAGTACTTTACTGATCATCTATCCCATATAACAGTACTTTACTGATCACCTATCCCATATAACAGTACTTTACTGATCATCTATCCCATATAACAGTACTTTACTGATCATCTATCCCATATAACTGTACATTACTGATCATCTATCCCATATAACAGTACTTTACTGATCACCTATCCCATATAACAGTACTTTACTGATCACCTATCCCATATAACAGTACATTACTGATCATCTATCCCATATAACAGTACTTTACTGATCACCTATCCCATATAACAGTACATTACTGATCATCTATCCCATATAACAGTACATTACTGTTCACCTATCCCATATAACAGTACATTACTGATCATCTATCCCATATAACAGTACTTTACTGATCATCTATCCCATATAACAGTACTTTACTGATCATCTATCCCATATAACAGTACATTACTGATCATCTATCCCATATAACAGTACATTACTGATCATCTATCCCATATAACAGTACTTTACTGATCATCTATCCCATATAACAGTACTTTACTGATCATCTATCCCATATAACAGTACTTTACTGATAACCTATCCCATATAACAGTACATTACTGATCACCTATCCCATATAACAGTACATTACTGATCATCTATCCCATATAACAGTACATTACTGATCATCTATCCCATATAACAGTACTTTACTGATCATCTATCCCATATAACAGTACTTTACTGATCATCTATCCCATATAACAGTACTTTACTGATCATCTATCCCATATAACAGTACATTACTGATCACCTATCCATATAACAAGACATTACTGATCATCTATCCCAAATAACAGTACATTACTGATCATCTATCCCATATAACAGTACATTACTGATCATCTATCCCATATAACAGTACATTACTGATCATCTATCCCATATAACAGTACATTACTGATCACCTATCCCATATAACAGTACATTACTGATCATCTATCCCATATAACAGTACATTACTGATCATCTATCCCATATAACAGTACATTACTGATCATCTATCCCATATAACAGTACTTTACTGATCATCTATCCCATATAACAGTACTTTACTGATCACCTATCCCATATAACAGTACATTACTGATCATCTATCCCATATAACAGTACTTTACTGATCACCTATCCCATATAACAGTACTTTACTGATCATCTATCCCATATAACAGTACTTTACTGATCATCTATCCCATATAACTGTACATTACTGATCATCTATCCCATATAACAGTACTTTACTGATCACCTATCCCATATAACAGTACTTTACTGATCACCTATCCCATATAACAGTACATTACTGATCATCTATCCCATATAACAGTACTTTACTGATCACCTATCCCATATAACAGTACATTACTGATCATCTATCCCATATAACAGTACTTTACTGATCATCTATCCCATATAACAGTACTTTACTGATCATCTATCCCATATAACAGTACATTACTGTTCACCTATCCCATATAACAGTACTTTACCGATCATCTATCCCATATAACAGTACTTTACTGATCACCTATCCCATATAACAGTACTTTACCGATCATCTATCCCATATAACAGTACTTTACTGATCATCTATCCCATATAACAGTACATTACTGATCATCTATCCCATATAACAGTACTTTACTGATCATCTATCCCATATAACAGTACTTTACTGATCATCTATCCCATATAACAGTACTTTACTGATCATCTATCCCATATAACAGTACTTTACTGATCACCTATCCCATATAACAGTACTTTACTGATCATCTATCCTATATAACAGTACTTTACTGATCATCTATCCCATATAACAGTACATTACTGATCACCTATCCATATAACAAGACATTACTGATCATCTATCCCATATAACAGTACTTTACTGATCATCTATCCCATATAACAGTACATTACTGATCATCTATCCCATATAACAGTACATTACTGATCACCTATCCCATATAACAGTACATTACTGATCATCTATCCCATATAACAGTACATTACTGATCACCTAGCCCATATAACAATACATTACTGATCACCTATCCCATATAACTGTACTTTACTGATCATCTATCCCATATAACAGTACTTTACTGATCATCTATCCCATATAACAGTACATTACTGATCACCTATCCCATATAACAGTACTTTACCGATCATCTATCCCATATAACAGTACTTTACTGATCACCTATCCCATATAACAGTACTTTACCGATCATCTATCCCATATAACAGTACTTTACTGATCATCTATCCCATATAACAGTACATTACTGATCATCTATCCCATATAACAGTACTTTACTGATCATCTATCCCATATAACAGTACTTTACTGATCATCTATCCCATATAACAGTACTTTACTGATCATCTATCCCATATAACAGTACTTTACTGATCACCAATCCCATATAACAGTACTTTACTGATCATCTATCCCATATAACAGTACTTTACTGATCATCTATCCCATATAACAGTACTTTACTGATCATCTATCCCATATAACAGTACTTTACCGATCATCTATCCCATATAACAGTACTTTACCGATCATCTATCCCATATAACAGTACATTACTGATCACCTATCCATATAACAAGACATTACTGATCATCTATCCCATATAACAGTACTTTACCGATCATCTATCCCATATAACAGTACATTACTGATCACCTATCCATATAACAAGACATTACTGATCATCTATCCCATATAACAGTACTTTACTGATCATCTATCCCATATAACAGTACATTACTGATCATCTATCCCATATAACAGTACATTACTGATCACCTATCCCATATAACAGTACATTACTGATCATCTATCCCATATAACAGTACATTACTGATCACCTAGCCCATATAACAATACATTACTGATCACCTATCCCATATAACTGTACTTTACTGATCATCTATCCCATATAACAGTACTTTACTGATCACCTATCCCATATAACAGTACATTACTGATCATCTATCCCATATAACAGTACTTTACTGATTCTGCTGACAATATTTGTGTATTATAACCTTGTGGTTCTGCTGACAATATTTGTGTATTATAACGTTGTGGTTCTGCTGACAATATTTGTGTATTATAACGTTGTGGTTCTGCTGACATTATTTGTGTATTATAACCTTGTGGTTCTGCTGACAATATGTGTGTATTATAACGTTGTGGTTCTGCTGACAATATTTGTGTATTATAACGTTGTGGTTCTGCTGACAATATTTGTGTATTATAACCTTGTGGTTCTGCTGACAATATTTGTGTATTATAACCTTGTGGTTCTGCTGACAATATTTTTGTATTATAACATTGTGGTTCTGCTGACAATATTTGTGTATTATAACGTTGTGGTTCTGCTGACAATATTTGTGTATTATAACGTTGTGGTTCTGCTGACAATATTTGTGTATTATAACGTTGTGGTTCTGCTGACATTATTTGTGTATTATAACCTTGTGGTTCTGCTGACAATATTTGTGTATTATAACGTTGTGGTTCTGCTGACAATATTTGTGTATTATAACGTTGTGGTTCTGCTGACAATATTTGTGTATTATAACGTTGTGGTTCTGCTGACAATATTTGTGTATTATAACCTTGTGGTTCTGCTGACAATATTTGTGTATTATAACGTTGTGGTTCTGCTGACAATATTTGTGTATTATAACGTTGTGGTTCTGCTGACAATATTTGTGTATTATAACGTTGTGGTTCTGCTGACAATATTTGTGTATTATAACCTTGTGGTTCTGCTGACAATATTTGTGTATTATAACGTTGTGGTTCTGCTGACAATATTTGTGTATTATAACGTTGTGGTTCTGCTGACAATATTTGTGTATTATAACGTTGTGGTTCTGCTGACAATATTTGTGTATTATAACCTTGTGGTTCTGCTGACAATATTTGTGTATTATAACGTTGTGGTTCTGCTGACAATATTTGTGTATTATAATGTTGTGGTTCTGCTGACAATATTTGAGTATTATAACGTTGTGGTTCTGCTGACAATATTTGTGTATTATAACGTTGTGGTTCTGCTGACATTATTTGTGTATTATAACGTTGTGGTTCTGCTGACAATATTTGTGTTTTAATGTTGTGGTTCTGCTGACAATATTGTGTATTATAACGTTGTGGTTCTGCTGACAATATTTGTGTATTATAACGTTGTGGTTCTGCTGACAATATTTGTGTATTATAACGTTGTGGTTTTGCTGACAATATTTGTGTATTATAACGTTGTGGTTCTGCTGACAATATTGGTATATGATGGCAATCAGTTCATATAAATTGTTTCACTTTGCTCAATTCTCGGTGATTGAATTAAATCCAATGTTTTTATCATCCAGCCAATATTGAACATAGCTTTATTTAACAGTAATCGTCAAATTGATGGAACACTAAAGGTAAACTGATTCAAATTTCATCTATCTTATAAAGCTACCTATTTCATCTATCTTATAAAGCTACCTATTTCATCTATCTTATAAAGCTACCTATTTCAGATTAACATGTGAGATGCAATCAATTATGTATTCTGGTAGCAAAGGAATGCAGGTAAACACAGAAATATTCTCCTAATAAATGCACTGATCCAATCCTGAAAGAAATTTAAAAACTGCCACAAATTGTTTGCTATCAATCTGTAGAGATAAACATTCACAGATGAATTCTTGACATATTATAAGAAATGATTTAGTTTAAACATATTTTATTTCCCAATATAATAGAACAATGCATACATAACAGTATCAAAATACAGAAACAGGATTAGAATGAAAGACAGAGTCTTATATAATTCTTCTCCTCTGTGTAAGAAATGATTAAACAATTAGAGAAACCAATGGATACTGACCCAACAGGGGTGCTTGCAGGGTTGCTTGACAATCAGATTGTAATGTAAAATAAAATGTGCACAAGTGTTACAGCCTGGAGGTGTACAAGTGTTACAGCCTGGAGGTGTACAAGTGTGACAGCCTGGAGGTGCACAAGTGTTACAGCCTGGAGGTGTACAAGTGTTACAGCCTGGAGGTGTACAAGTGTGACAGCCTGGAGGTGCACAAGTGTGACAGCCTGGAGGTGTACAAGTGTGGCAGCCTAATGTCCCAATCAGTTTATACTCCACAATGTCCCAGTCAGTTTATACTCCACAATGTCCCAATCAGTTTATACTCCACAATGTCCCAATCAGTTTATACTTCACAATGTCCCAATCAGTTTATACTCCACAATGTCCCAATCAGTTTATACTCCACAATGTCCCAATCAGTTTATTCTCCACAATGTCCCAATCAGTTTATACTCCACAATGTCCCAGTCAGTTTA